>JACEFZ010008915.1:0-43470 GCA_014155875.1 Cepaea nemoralis | reverse complement strand
TTTAAATAGGCAAAAGAGTATAATGAACAATGGAATGTTAAGGACTCTATTCATCAAACTAGCAAGAAATATACCGGAGAAAAGCTAATTAGCTAAGACAAAATAGATGAATGAAGAAATCTTAAAGCTGATGCGCAAAAGAAAACAGAGTAAAAATGACAAACAAGAATATGCTAAGATAAATAAAGAAATAAAAGATAAATGTGGGAAGGCTAAAGAAAGTTGGTTAAACGAGCAATGCAAAAAATTGAATTAAATTCCATTAAAGATACAATGATTCAAGATGGCGGTGTAAACCGCGTCGCTCGATTCAGAGATTAATTATATGTTCTTAACATCAGTTTGTTCAAATAGGATGAACTTACGACAGGTCCAGCAAACCGGTAGGGAATTTATTTGTTCAAGAACTATTGCTCGAGAATTATGGAGGAAATTGAAAGAAAAACGCAACTCTATCAGCGTTCACGCCGGAAACGACACACCGAAGCGACACAACAAGCGACTAACGACGGCAACTGCTAAATTTCGACATACTTCAAATATAAAGGAGATTTTGCAACTTGGATTGCTACAGGTCTAGGATATAAGGAACCAGCTCTCGTAGAGTTCATGAAACAATCAAATATTCAATTATTAGGGGACTCGCAGACCACTAGGAAGAATGGGGCAGAACACGAAAAGAACACACGAGGTTACGTTATTATATGGAGTAGCGTCGATCAGCGAGCTACAGCTAAACATGGAGTGGGTTTTTTTGTTGCATCCAGACAAAGCGAAAGTCATTATCAACACTAAATTTATATCAGAAAGGATAATACTAGTACAGATCAAAGAAGGAAATAGAACAACAACTTTTATACAACATACGCCCCATGTAATGACACTTACCAGCGACGAAGACAAAGGACGAATATTTTGATAAACTTGCAGACACGTTAAATAATGTCAAGGAGACAGAAGAACTAGTTGTGATGGGTGATTTAACGGACGAATAGGCACACGAAGAACACCATGGGAGGATTGCATGGGGCCATTCAGCGACACAGAGACTGATTGTAACAGCAATGCGTCAACATCTACTCAACATATGTTCGGAGCATGGACTAATAATAGCAAATAGTTTTTTTTTTTCAACATCGTCGTAGCCACACCAAAACCTGGTATAAATGGAATGACATAGACCAAGCATCTCAAATTGACTTTATTCTAATTAGGAAATCAGACAGAAGGCTACTATTAGATTCAAGAGCACTCCCAAATACAGACGTAGATACTGATCACAAACCAGTCATAATAAAAAAGATTTCACCACACAGGAAAATAAGAAACAAAAAGGCAACACCACATGTCACCAATTATAGCAGACTGCAGGAAAATACGGTTAAAGACGAATTCAATCAAGAGATCCAAAACCTACATAAGAACATCCCTGATGACCACTCAAGCATAGATAAGGAATGGACAAGTTTCAAGGCTGCCATGCTCGACACACTGGAAAATAAATGTGGAACAAAGAAAGTAGGGCAGGACAAAAGATTAAGAACAGCCTGGTGGAACAATGAAATTAAAGATAGCATATTCAAAAAGAAGGTAGCATTCAAACAGTGGATCACAATTAAATCTGAACAGGACTATATTACTTATAGAAAAGCACGACGTAATGCCAAACGAACAATTAGAGCATCTAGATATGAATCCTGGAGAATATACGGTGAACAGATGGCGATCCTTAGCAAAGACTGCCCAAGAGAATTTTATAAATGTGTCACCACAATGAGAAACAGAGATGCATGTTACAACCCAATCACCATCATAAACAGCAAAAGAGGTATACCGATATTTAATCCACAACAAAGACTAGCAAGGTGGGCAGAATACTTTCAAGAACTACTTAACCCCACACATAACATAGAAAACCTCACTTTTGTGCCTAAATGTCAGGGACAGCAAGAAACCAAATTTCATACCTGCAGAGGTCAAAGCAGTTATACAGAAAAGTCCTAAAAAACAAATCACCAGGTCCAGATGGAATAACCACAGAAGCTATTCAGGCCTTTGGGGAACAGGAGTTAAATGGCTAACAAGACTTTTAATATAGCATGGGAAGAAAGAAAAGTCCCCAGATGATTGGCAACAGGCAATAATAGTACCAATATGGAAAAAGAAAGGCAATATGAGAGAGTGCGAAACATACAGAGGTATATCACTCCTGAGCCATATAGGGAAAATGTATGCAAATCTTTTGGAACAAAGAGCTAGACCAATAGTTGAACAACAGTTAAGCAAAGCACAATTCGGTTTTCGGAAAGGTAAAAGTTGCACTGATGCATTATTTACACTTAGACACATTGTGAAAAAAACTATCGAATATAGTGACCAGCAGAATATTGTGTTTGTAGATCAGGAAAAGGCTTTCGATAGAGTAGACAGATACAAATTATGGACCATCCTTGAAGACTATGGGATAGAAGGCAACTGCTAGAAAACATCATAGCCATATACCACTCGAGCCAAAGTGCAGTAAGAACACAAGAAGGTATATCAGATATGTTCACAGTCAACACAGGAGTGAGGCAGGGATCTGTGCTCTCTCCCCTGCTATTCAATATCTACATGGACAGAATTTCCAAAGAAGCAAGTCTCGACAGAACAGATTCAGAAAATTTAGAACTCTTTATTCCAGATGAAACAACTGACCCACAGGAAATAAATGAACTTCTATTTGCAGACGATCAGTGCCTATTTTACAGCGATGAGAAAATCATATTACTAATCTGAGTTCAACCTGCAGCAGATACAATATGAGTATAAATACAGCCAAAACAGAAGTAATGCAAGTTAGCAGATCGCCAGGCCCACTAAGTATACATATAAATAACACACCTCTGAAACAAGTTAAAGAATTCAAATACCTTAGAAGTATGATCACAGAAGATGGCAGATTGGACAGAGAAATTGAAATCAGATGTCAAAAAGCTAGTGCACTTACATATCAACTATCACCCTTACTGAAACATCCAAACATACCCATGTCCGCAAAACGACAGATAATAAACAGCATATTCACACCAACCCTATGCTACCAATCTCAAACCTGGACTTTATCCAAATTACACCTTCGCAAACACCTGCGAAATGAGATGCCTGAGGAGAGCTGCCAACTTAACAATCCGAGACCGAGTAATAAATGCTACTATCAGACAGACTGCGGGATCAACACCTTGTGCCACATTTATTGAAAGACAGAAGATCAAGTGGTTTGGCCATGTCGTTAAAATGCAACATCAGCAACTACCATCACTGGCCTTACATCAAAGATCATCTGCGACGAGACCACGAGGACGTCCAAGAAGAAAATGGATTGACGAATCAGAGACATTGTACAACCACACGGAATGACACTATCCAGTGCCGCCCACCGGGCGCTGGAACGCACATTACTCCTCCCCACGACGCTTGACGGCAGAAGTGGAAGATGATGATGATGATGAAAGATACAAAATATGCACAGACAAATCAATGAGATCACACGAAGAAAAATAAGAATAATTACAGGGTGTTTGAAATTTAAAAAAAAAAAAAAACAGGAAAGATATTATTAGAGAAAGGTGCTATAATGAAGAGGTTGAATGAGTATATAAGAGAATTATATGATGGAGAAATGGAAGAATCAACAGAAGAAAGTAACTTAGAAGGACCACCTATCTAAAAAGAAGTCGCTGACGCTATGAAACATATGAAGAAAGGAAAAACAGCTGGGCCAGATGAAATCACAATAGAAGAATTAGAAGTATTGGAAGAATTTGGAGTAGATATATTAACCAAAATGTTGAATGATAATTATAGCAGTGAATATTTACCCAGTGATATGCTGAAATCAATATTTATAGCTATACCAAAAAGACCAGGAGCAATTAAATGTGAAGATTTTCGTACAATTAACCTCATAAATCATATCACTAAGCTTCTACTCAGAATCATAATGAGAGGAATCAGAAAGAAAATAAAAATGGAAATTAGTCATGAACAGTATGATTTTGTGGAAGGAATGGGCACAAACAATGCAATATATACATTACGGACTCTAGAATAGAAAGGTCAACAGAGAAACAGAAAGACATATATTTGTACTTCATAGATTATACTAAGGCATTTGATAAAGTAAAACATGATGAACTGATTGAAATGTTGGAAGATATCAACATTGATGGGAAAGATTTAATAATAATAAAGAATATTTACTGGAACCAGGTAGCAGCAATTAAAATTGGAAATAAAGAGGGTAGTTACGAACAAATAAAGCTAGGAGTACGGCAGGAGTGTGTCTTGTCACCAGATCTCTTCTCACTATATAGCGAAGTAATAATGAGCGAGATCAAAGAGATGTCAGGAATACTAGTTGGAGGTTATAATATAAATAATATACGCTATGCAGATGACACAGTATTGGTGGCGGATAAATCAATAGACTTACAACAATTGTTAGACACTCTAGTAACAGAGAGTGCAAGGAAAGGACTCTCCTTGAATATCAAGAAAACAGAACAATGGTGATATCAAAGAAAATGGTGACACCAAAATGTGACATAGAAATAGAAGGGGAAATTCTTAACCAAGAGGACAATTTTAAATACCTAGGGGCATTTATAACATCAGATGGAAGATGTACAACAGAGATAAAGATCAGAATAGGGCAAGCAAAAGCCGCATTTCGTAAAATGAAGAGTATCTTATGCAATAAGTCACTATCACTGAATGTAAGAAAGGGAGTGCTTAAATGCTATGTAGAATCAGTTTTGCTGTATGGCAGTGAATTTTGGAATGTAAATGAACAAAGTAAGAAGAAATTAGAAGCAACAGAGATGTAGTTCCTGAGCCGAATGTTGCGAATTCCTTGGACTGCCAGAGTAACTAACAACGACTGCCTGAAACAGGCTAATGAAACTAGAACATTATATACAACAATAAGAAAGAGACAAACATCTTTCTTCGGTCATGTGGTGAGAAGAAAGGCATTGGAGACCATCGTGACAGCTGGAAAGATCGAGGGGAAGAGAGGCAGAGGCAGACCAAGAGAAATGATGCAATGGATGCATGGAGGAATATCATCAGCAGAGTTGATTCAGAAAACCAAAGACCGAGATCTGTGGGGAGCCATGAACGCCTACGCCAGCTGGCAGGGCACTTGATGATGATGATGATGCCACATGGGCTGGTTGACACGGTGGAAAGTTCTTTTTTTTTCGCAAAATGGACTCGGACAGGAAGTAAATAGTGTCCCTACTCTTCTCGGGAAGGGGAAGCGACGGTGGTAAAGTGGCTAGCTCACTTGCCTAGCGACCTGGTGGGCATGTGTTCGAATTACCATAGAGTTTTTTTTTAATTGACTTTGAATTCCACGTCGTCCCAGTCTAAAATGGGTACCAAGAATTATTTTGGGAAGTTAAGCGGCCGGCGCCATAATGACCATATCACCCGCAGAGAACAAACTAGTCTATACAAATGTCCGGCTATTAGCACCACATACCAAGGCGTTGGGAAAACAAACGGCCGTTACTCTTACACCTTTCCCACTGTAAGCACTGGAACAAATGTTCCTCTTGTCTGGCCATCTAACCGCGCTAATTCGCGCACCAGGTCAACGGTGTACATCCTGAAAACGTGGAACCAATGTGTGACCTTTATACAGCCTCCTGATTTTGACCTTGAAGGATGGGAAAACAAGCACCCAGATTCCTTGCCAATAATCACAGCCCACAGCTCGTCGTCTGCAGGATATCGATCGAGTTGGCGCTGATGCAGTGTGGGAAGCCACTGAGAATATTGGCTGTTAGACTTCCATTGCTTCTTCTTATTCTTCTTCCTCTTCTTCTTTCGTTTGCTTGACATTTATTGTCTATATCTGCAATGTTGTCGCTTGTATAAGCTTCACTGTCTATTTAGAGTGTTATCTTCCGCTGTTGTTTCCCTAGGACAGTAGGTTTGCCTAGATATGTCGTATTCGGGGCAGTCTTGGAGTTTGTGATCTGCTGTCTGCGTCGCCAATTTACAAGTGGCATATGGCTGAATTGCCATTCTTGATTTGTGTATACATGTGTTAACGTCATCTATTGTGCCCTGTTCTGAGAATTCACTGTTGTACAAATTTAGTCATTCTACTACTGTGTTTCACTTTTTGTTTTCGTATATCCCTTACAGGACATCGCTATCAACACCAGTATTTTACCGCTGTCGATTTCTTGGCAAGATTACGCTTAGTAGCCTGTCATTGCTTTCTGAGCGGCCGGCTCACTTATCCCGTAAGTTACCAACGCGGCGATAACCGCTTCCAATACTATCGCTCTGCGTTACCCTACGTGGATAAACCGGATTACGAAGAAAGTCGTTTAACACCTAGGCCAGGGAGACCGGCCTGTGTTTCACTAGCAGTTTAAAATCCAAGTACAGTATGTACTGCATGTTAACAAATTGGAGAACTTGATGACAACTGATAAGATGGAGAGGATGAGAACAAGGGGAAGGCAGAGAAGTAAATACCTGGATAGCTTGACCACGTGGCATGGTCGAGACAAGAACACTAAGCTGATCCACAACTCTTGTGATCGCGCGAGATGGCGAAAAATGACCGCCCACGTTTATCGGCATGGCGCATGATGATGACTGCATGTTACCTACTGCCCATACTAGTGTATGTGTGTGAATCATGGATGTTGAATAACGAGATTAAACAGAAGTTAGAGGCCAAAACAATTCGATTTTTTAAAGAATACTTAGAATATGACCCCAGCGAAGAAGTCAAATAATCACAATCAAGTTCTTTAGGCAGGCAGGTTGACAAAGACTAGATGATTGTCCACCTCATAAGGAGAGAATCGTCTTTACTGAGTCACCGCTATGAGAAGAGGAGCTCTCGAGAACGCCGTGACAACCGGGGATATTGAGGATGTCAGAGACAGGGTCGACAGAACGAGAGATTACTGGGCTGGTTGGCAACGTCGCATATAAAGACTGAGGAAGAAGATATTGAATGAGTTGGCAGAGTATCGCAGATGTAGAGAAACGGTGAAAGTACTGGATGATTGCAAGTATCCAAGATGCAGACAAAGGGAGAAAATACTGGACGAGTTGGCAGAGTGTCGCAGATGTAGACAAAGAGAGAAAATACTTTTTTGGGGGTTGGCGGAGTGTTGCAGATGTAGACAAAGGGGAAAAGTTCTGGACGGGTTGGCAGAGTGTCGCAGATGTAGACAAAGGAAGAAAGTACCGGACAGGTTGGCAGAGTGTCGCCGATGTAGACAAAGGGAGAAAGATCTGGACGGGTTGGCAGTGTCGCAGATGTAGACAAAGGAAGAAAGTACCGGACGGGTTGGCAGAGTGTCGCAGATGTAGACAAAGGGAGACAGTTCTGGACGGCTTGGCAGAGTGTCGCAGATGTAGACAAAGGGAGAAAGTTCTGGACGGGTTGGCAGAGTGTCGCAGATGTAGACAAAGAGAGAAAACTCTGGACGGGTTGGGAGAGTGTTGCAAATGTAGACAAACATCCAAAGTATTGGACGGTTTGGCAGAGTGTCGCAGATTTAGACAAAGAAAGAAATACTGGACTGGTTGGCAGAGTGTCGCAGATGTAGACAGAGAGGAAAAATACTGGGTGGGTTGGCAGAGTGCCACAGATGTAGACAAAGAGAGAAAGTATTGGATGGGTTGGCAGAGTGTCGCAGATGTAGACAGATGGGGAAAATACTGGGTGGGTTGGCAGAGTGTCGCATATGTAGACAAAGGGAGACAATACCAGATGCGTTGGCAGAATGTCGCAGATGTAGACAAAGAAAGGAAATACTGATGGGTTGACAGAGTGTCGCAGATGTAGACAGAGGGTGTTCATTGCGGACTCCATTGCTCCTGCATTCGTCGGGTTGTTTTCCTCTTCTAGGGGTTATTACTTCGATCACCATCATCATGTCATCACCCATGGCTAGTTTCTTGCGTCGTAAGCTCTCTCGGTAGAGCATCTTCGTCGTGTGCAATATATATATTTGTTCTTCCTTAACTTTTTTCTGGCTCACCCTTATCATTAATTACCTTTGCATTCTCTCTTCACTCCATCGATGACAAACAGAATGTAACTATTCAGAACACAACTTCGATAACGTTTTCCACAGTTTATGTTCAACTAAGCACATTATACAATGCAATTACGCCTGCACATATTCAACACCTGACAAAACCAACAAAGTTCTATCACTTAATAAAACGAGCGGCTTATTATTTAGCCGTTGCTCTGTATACATCTCACCACGATGGCTGAACGTACATTGATCTTTTTGGACTCGCTTCAGAAGCGAGTTCCCGCGTTTTCACGCTTTGTGAAAAGTATCCACTTTTCACAATCTAAGTGTCCAATTCCTGAACACGGCCATAACCTTTGCCCTGCTATAATTTAGGTTATGGCAATCATCATCAAGTGCCCTGTCAGCTAGCGTAGGCGTTCGTGGCTCTCCACACATCTCGGTCTTTGGTTTTCTGAATCAACTCTGCTGCTGATATTCCTTCATGCCACCGTCTCAATCCATCCAGCATCATTTCTCTTGGTCTGCCTCTGCCTCTCTTCCCCTCGATCTTTCCAGTTGTCACGATGTTCTCCAATGCCTCTCTTCTCATCACATAACCGAAGAAAGATGTTTGTCTCTTTCTTATTGTTGTATATAGTGTTCTAGTTTCATTAGCCTGTTTCAGGCAGTCGTTGTTAGTTACTCTGGCAGTCCAAGGAATTCGCAACATTCGTCTCAGGAACCACATCTCTGTTGCTTCTAATTTCTTCTTAATTTGTTCACTTACATTCCAAGATTCACTGCAATACAGTAAAACTGGTTCTACATAGGATGTTAGCACTCTCTTTCTTACATTCAGTGATAGTGACTTATTGCATAAGATACTCTTCATTTTCTGAAATGCGGCTTTTGCTTGCCCTATTCTGCTCTTAATCTCTGTTGTACATCTTCCATCTGATGTTATAAATGCCCCTAGGTATCTAAAATTATCCACTTGGTTAAGAATTGTTCCTTCTATTTCTATGTCACATTTTGGTGTCACCATTTTCTTTGATATCACCATTGTTACTGTTTTCTTGATATTCAAGGAGAGTCCTTTCCTTGCACTCTCTGTTACTACAATGTCCAACAATTGTTGTAGGTCTGTTGATTTATCCGCCACCAATACTGTGTCATCTGCATAGCGTATATTATTTATATTATAACCTCCAACTAGTATTCCTGGCATCTCTTTGTTCTCTCTCATTACTTCGCTATATGGCAGTGTTTCCCAACCTGTTTTTGTGTTACGCCCCACCTAAGCCTTTCTAATATTCTTATGCCCCTTCCCCCCCCCCCCCCCCCACCTAATATATACATAATTTAATATTCAAAAATTGAAATGTTCACTAAAGAAACTTGAATGATAGGTTTTAGGAAGAAATCACCAGGAAATTATTGAGGAAACACGGTAAGTAAATTTTCAAAAAATATAACGGAGAACTGAAATTCAAGTACAAAATAATTTTAATGAAAGATTTTTCTATATTATATTAATTATTAGTAATTATTTATTATATAAAATTAGTGAGATCCTTGCGCTTGATGCTTGCTGCAAAGAGATTTTATGTCAGGTTCCAATTTATTTAACTTCAGTCTCAAGTCTCCCCGTTTTGTTATATCCAGCCGGTATCGTTTTTGTTTTAACTGCAGCAAATCATTTATGGCACTAAATCCGCATTCATCTAAATATGAAGATGGAAACGGTAACAATAGTTCTCTTGCACATTTGTTTGCATTTCGATATTTGATTTCGGTTTCCTCACAAAGCCATGCCATCGCTCCTTGTATATTAAATAGTTTTAATTGACTCATCATTTTGCATTTCTGCTAGTTCTTCTTGATACTGCATATTTGAAATATCAGACAAATCCACTAACATTGGCTGCATCATCCAAGTTGGGAAATCAATTTGTTTCAAATCAGAAAATCTTTCTTTTAAATCAGCCGATAAAATACTCAACGTTTCAAGAAGAGAAAAGATCAGAAATGAAGAAATCAGGACTAAAGTGGGGGTTAAAGCAGCACTAGATTTTATCAGAAAGCAGCAAGTCAAATGGTTTGGCCATGCAAGTAGGTTACCAGTCAACAGCATACCACAACAAGCAATGATGTACAGACCAGATGGAATCAGAGGAAGAGGCCGACCACGTAAACGTTGGACAATAGCAGAGTCCATGGGAATATCGATATAATATATGAAGCCCATAATCAGGCACTTTCACGAAGTTTATACTTCACCTCGACACCGCAAAGGTACAAGAGGAACATGATGAGATGAGATGAGATAAAATTTTCAGATGATCGACAATAACATATATAGCGGTATCAGTCACTTCACATTTTTGGAGCCAATGAAACTTTTCAAAATGTGTGTTGTAAATATATGTCTGACATAATTCAATAAAGGCAATAAAGCCAAATATCATCGCTTTTGCATTGACAAGAGTTTTATTTGTTCCTTGAAGTTGTTTATTTAATATATTTAGTTTTTCAAATATATCGGCTAAATAACTCACAAATGCCTTACCATCGACCGTTAACAGATTTTTCATTTCAGGTTTGTCGCTTAAAAAATCACTAAGAGTATCAAACAGTTCTATAAATCTTTTCAAGCAGTTCCCTTTCGAGAGCCATCTTACTTCAGTGTGAAGTATAAGTTTCACATGGTCTTCATTTTGTTCTTCACAAAATAACTTGAAGCCTGGGAAGGTTAACCCGGTCAACAAATGCCCGCAGAAGTCGGATGTGTCGGCCTAACGGCGCAAGAACGCAGCTCTGCTGTAATCAGGCACAACGCAGTCACATCCGAAAAAAAAATCCGGATGAACTCAGAAGAAAAAATAACTTGAAGAGACGTTCACATTTGGCACTAGCTTTAATAGCACTGATACACTTTATAATTAAATTTAGTACTTCATTTAGAACACGCGAAATGTTTTTAGCTACCAGGTTTTCCCTGTGAATAACACAATGCACAAGAAGCATTTCTGGATTCTCATCTTTCATCAATTTTAAGCAACCATTTTCTTCCCCATCATATTAGGAGCACCAACCGCAGCACAAGATGTTATATTTTTCATTGGTATATTATTGACATTTAAGTAATTATTTTTTTTAGCTTACTATATATATCATTGGAGGTAGTGGTGCTTTCTAATGATTTACAGAACATTTCTTCAGCAAAATCACCTTTATCAATATATCTTACGTAAGTTATAAGAATGGCCTCGCTGTCTCTCAAAGTTGATTCATCCATTTGCACCGAGAATTTTGTTTTTCAGCTTTTTAAGTTGTATTTCAATATCCTAACTCATTTCGTCTATTCTTCTGCTAACAGTATTGTTACTTAGTGGCATAGCTTTAACGTCTTTGTCATATTTTTCCAGAACCGTTTTAAGAAATGCTGATATTGATGGTTTGATTAAATTATCCCCTATAGTATGACTTTTCCCGGATTTAACGATGACTAATGAAATTCGATAACTAGCCTCAAGAGTACGATTGATAGCTGCATTATTAGCAGTTAATGTTACTCTTTTTACAAAAAGTTTCTTTAAAGTTTGAAAGTAATTCAAATCTGAATTAATATGAGCGTTATGTTTCGCCTTCAAATGTGCCCTCAAGACGACCTCGTTTCATTGATTCGTTTGATCAAGCATTGTTGACATAAAAGACAAAAAGGTGACAGTTCATCGTGGACAGCGGGTATGAAACCAAATTTTAGATATTCCTCCGAATACTGACGATTTTTTTTCTTGCTTGCACCCTCATTTGCTGAAAGAAAGAAATATAAGATCAATTAAACACTTTTAAAAAAAAACATAAACTGGAGTAAAGCGTAGACTAAAAATGCATATTTAAATATGTATGGCACATTTACCCCACCGCAAAAAAAAGCCATCCAGGTATTTACTTCTCAATCTTCCCCTATATATACAGTTAACTTAAACTCTGGGCGAGTCTATTTTCGAATTGCCCCCCCCCCTAACAATCGAATTGTCCTCGTCCCCCCCCCCCCCCCCCCCCAGTGTGAGCGTGGGCCACAAGTTTTAGAAACACTGCTGTATAGGGAGAAGAGATCTGGTGACAAGACACACCCCTGTCGTACTCCTAGCTTTATCTGTTCGTAACAACCCTCTTTATTTCCCATTTTAATTGCTGCTACTTGGTTCAAGTAAATATTCTTTATTATTTTTAAATCTTTCCCATCAATGTTGATATCTTCCAACATTTTAATCAATTCATCATGTTTTACTTTATTAAAAGCCTTATTATAATCTATTAACCACACATATATGTCTTTCTGTTTCTCTATTGACCTTTCTATTAGTGTCCGTAATGTATATATTGCATTGTTTGTGCCCTTTCCCTCCACAAATCCATACTTCCGGTCGCTAACATGGCGGTTAGGCGTTGAACCGTCTGTGGCGTGTTTATGCTTGCAGCTACGGTTTGCAATCGCATTTTCCTCATTTTAGACAGGTATACATGGTTCAGTCGCCCTGCTACTGAGTGAGTACGTGGGCGACACTGAGAGCTGTGAAATTCGCGGGGAATGCTTTTACATCTGTCCTGTACAGTGACCTGCATGTTCGGAACAATGGCTACCGGCTGTTGTTGAATTGACTCAGTTGACTTTTCGGTTCACGAGTGCATTTTTCAGGAGACTCCCGGGAATCGGCGCTGAAGCTGCGGAGTTCGTGCTTTATGCGACTCTTTCGGCGGGTCGCCCTGCGGTAAAAGACCGAGCCATGTGAGAAAACCCGGGTCAATGAGGTCTTTCTGGTGACTGCCGAGTCCATCGACTATGAACTGTGGTTTCCGTGGATTAATTTTGTATTGGCATTCTGGCGGCGGCATTATGCACAGTGTGCCTATGAGGACTGTTGGATTGCCGAGACTCCTGCCTATTCCACTTTTCACATTGGACAGGGGAGCATTTTGTGTGATATTCACTGGCACAGGAACGGAGTAAAATGGGACGACCCGTTGCCGTGAAGTTGGACTAATTTAACTTAACTAACTAACTAACTAACTAACTACCTAACTAACTAACTAACTAACTAACTAACTAACTAACTAACTAACTAACTTTAACTTTAACTTTAACTTTAACCTTAACCTTAACCTTAACTTTAACTTTAACCTTAACTTAACTTAACTTAACTTAACTTAACTTAACTTAACTTACCGTACCGTACCGCACCGCAACTTAACTTAACTTAACTTAACTTAACTTAACTTAAGTTAACTTAACTTACCTTACCTTACCTTAACTTACCTAAACTTACCTAAACTTACCTTAACTTAACTTAACTTAACTTAACTTAACTTAACTAACTAACTAACTAACTAATTAACTAAATCCATACTGTTCTTCACTAATTTCCATTTGTATTTTCTTTCTGGTTCTTATCATTATGATTCTGAGTAGAAGCTTAGCGATATGGTTTATGAGGTTAATTATACGAAAATCTTCACATTCAATTGCTCCTGGTCTTTTTGATATAGCTATAAATACAGATTTCAGCATATCACTGAGTAAATATCTACTGCTGTAAATATCATTCAAAATTTTGGTTAATATATCTACTCCAAATTCTCCCAATACTTCTAATTATTCTTTTGTGATTTCATCTGGCCCAGCCGTTTTTTCTTTCTTCATATGTTTCATATCGTCAGCGACTTCTTCTTTTAGACTAGGTGGACCTTCTAAGTTACTTTTTTCTGTTAATTCTTCCCTTTCTCCATCATATAATTCTCTTATATACTCATTCTACCTCTTCATTGTAGCACCTTCCTCCAATAATATCTTTCCCGTTTTTGATTTCAAACACCCTGTATTTATTCTTATGTTTCTTCCCATGAGCTCACTGATTTGTCTGTGTATATTTTTTGTATCTTTAATGGCATTTAATTCAAATTTTTTTTTTTTTGCATTGCTTGTTTAACCAAGTTTCTTTTGACTTCCCACATTTATCTTTTATTTCTTTATTTATCTTAGCGTATTCTTATTTATCATTTTTACTCTGGTTTCTTTTGTACATTAGCATTAAGATTTCTTCATTCATCCATTTTTTCTTAGCTATTTGGCTTCTCTCCGGTAATATTTCATTGCTAGTTTGATGAATGGAGTCCCTTAACATTTCCCATTGTTCATTTATACTCTGTATTTTAGCTATTGCATTGTACCTATTTTTCACAGACACTCTGTATTGTTCGTGAATTTCTTTATCTACTTTCAGAACCTCTTTATTAAGTCTCACATTCCTAACCATTTTCTTCCTCTCTTTAATCTTACTTTTATTTGTCCACATAGTGGTACAAGATGACTATTACAGTCAGCACCAGGCATTGTCTTTACATTAATTAAAGCTTTTCTAAATCTTTTATTAATTAGTATGTAGTCAATGTGGTTGCGAATTTTTTTATCAGGGCTTTTCCATATGTATAGTCGTCTTTTATGGTGTTTAAGCCATGTGTTTCCAATTATCATATCATTGATGTAAACAAAGGAAGAAAATACTGGATGGGTTAGTAAAGTGTCGCAGATGTAGACAAATAGAGAAAGTAGTGGATGATTTAGTAGTATCACAGGGGACGATCAACTAGGCAACTTATCAAGAACACAGGTGTTATATGGTCGTGGAGGAGCTTGCTAGTGTACAGTGTTCCTATTATTTGCTTCGCTAATTGGCCCCGAAGAGTTTAATGTATTCAAGGACACATCTGTGAGATAACAGCCGCATGCCTGATACACAGGAATGTGGTCAATGCGACATTTTTGTTAACACTTACATGCTTAACATAGTCAGTAGTAATAACATGTGTTACATAATCGATGACAGTAACCTGTGTGGGTGGCAGAATTAATAACAGTATTTTGTGGGTGACAATATTGTATCCGTCTCCCATTTACATCGGTAGGAAATATATCGCTAACGGTGTAAATGGGAGACGGTATGAAGCATATCGCTAACGGTGTTAATGGGAGACGGTAGGAAACATATCGCCAACGATGTAAATGGGAGACGGTAGGAAACATATCGCCAACGATGTAAATGGGAGACGGTAGGAAACATATCGCTAACGGTGTAAATGGGAGACGGTAGGAAACATATCGCTAACGGTGTAAATGGGAGACGGTAGGACACCCCTCCAACAGTTAACATGGGAGACGGTAGCAATCTTCTGCATCGAGGGAAAAGTGAGATTCCATTTTTTTTTAAATCCCCAACTCTTGAACAGAGACGCGCCAAGAAACTTCTACAATGCTGGAAAAGGAATGCCAGACACCAAACTCTTCCAAGAGAGGGAAAGAGATGCCAGGAAACCTCTCAAACACTGAAACAGAGATGTCAAGAAACATCCCCAATGCTGGAAAAGATATGCCAGAGACCCCAGCCATCACCCCCTTCTCCCCTCTCCAGCCTGTGAAAGAGATGCCAACAAACATCCCCAATGCTGGAAAACAGATACAAAGGAAATTCCTCAGCAATGAAAATGGGATCCCAGGATGCCTCCCTTACTCTTGGAATGGGAAAAGGTAGGAAACGTTACCAACGGTGCAGAATGGAGACGTTTGGAAATCTTTATCACATTCGGGAGGAGAGACCTGGAGTAAATCTTGCATGGTCGTAACAAAACAATCGAGTGCTGTGCGCTTTTGTCTGTGACAGTCATCAAGAACATCATGATCGCTTGTGCCATGTCGACAGGCAGCGGTGATCAAGTTGTGCCACGTGTTGTGATCTCTAACAGAATGCATCAGCTCGTGTGATGATACGTGTCTTTGATAAAAACCTGTAATGTACTCTCCTTGTCTTCGTACATCCTCTTTCTATAAATCTTTTCAGTTGTCTAGACATATACCAGTTTTTATTTTCTTCCCATAATGTGACCTGAAATGACGACTGCATCTTTCTGATGTTTGTGATAGGTTGTTTTTATGTCTCAGCCTCTTGAACAACATTTGGATTGCTAATTTTAGCTGATCAGGAAATGCTCAACATTCATCTCTCCTATCACATCTATCATATCACATCTTAGGGACGCAGCGGTATTTCCAAGGCACTAGGGCCGGGTTATATACTGGCCAAGACCTATTGACGCGTCCTCCTCGAGCGTCCTGGGCAACAGGTCCCTTCGGGGTCCTGGCTAAAGTCAGTAGGATCGCCGATTCCTTCAAAGTCGGAAAGTGTCTGCCTGTACGGCGAGGAACCACCAGTCTGCACACCAATAAGCCAGACATGGGACAACGTGTGATGTATGACATCACACTGATGTTGGACAACAGGATGCCTTCATCCGACATACAGGACTTCACGTTGGAGCTCAAGCCAACGAACACAAGCAAGCAAGCACATCTCTCATATCAAATCTCAAATTTCTCATATCACATCTTACATATCACATCTCTCATATCACATCTCAGATCTCTCAAATCACATTTCTCATATCATATCTCATATCTCTCATATCATTTCTCACATCTCTCAAATCATATTTTTCATATCATATCTCACATCTCACATATAATATCTCGCATCTTTCAAATCATATCTCTCACATCACATCTCGCATATCACATCTCGCATATCACATCTCACATATCATATCTCTCATATCACATCTCACATATAACTTCTCTCATGTTGCATCTCTCATATCGCATCTCTCATAACACATTCCTCATATCACATCTCTCATTTCACATCTCACATCTCTCAAATAACATCTTGCATATCACATATCACATATCATATCTCTCATATCACATCTCATATATCACATCTCTCATATCACATCTCACATCATACAATTGATGTTTAATTAACAGGACCAGGACTCACAGCGATATGTTAAAACTGATTCTATGCAACATACAAGAATGCTTTTCTCTAGTCTCCAAGGACAGCGAGTTACTTCCTAACATGTCCGTTTCAAAAACGCTAGTTTTTGTTTGTCCCAAGCTGTCCTTTATTTCTGTTATTCATCTCATACCCAATGTTATCCATACTTGAATTTATGTACTTGTACTACATTAATATATGTTGATTTTAATAGCAGATTTGGGAGTCAGTCGTTTCTTTGATCAGAAGCATTACATCTTCCTTTCTAATATGCAGGCGAGTCCCATTTTTTCCACTTTCTACGACTACTGTATCTATCTATAATTGTATGTAGTTCCTTCTAACGTGTTGCTGTCAAGACGGTGTCATCAATGCAACGTCAGTTATTTATATTGTGACCATCAACCACGATGCCCGTCATTTTTTCTATAGATCTCATTATATTCGCACTTTATCAGCGCCAACGCAAGAAAACACAAAGAGAAACGTAATCGAAAATAAATTAATTAGGAGGAGGGAAAAATCAATAACACACAACTAGTCATAGTAAAGGAAAAAATAATATAAAAAAGTAATGAACATTCAACAATAATAATAGCAATAAATAATATGAAAATTTAAAAAAAAAACCATAGCAATAAAAACTTTGACAATAATAATAATAATAATAATAATAATAATAATAATAATAATAACAACAACAACATAGTTAGCTATCGACATACATACACTGGACACAACCCTAAGACGGATAAGAGCCCTGTTAGATAAACATCCCTTCCCTTATTGGGAATAAAAACCTTTGTATGATAAACATTTCTTACCTTAGTTGGAATAAGACTACTGTTAGGTAAACATCACAAGGCTTACTGGGAGTACGATTTATGTTAGATAAATACAGTACCCGTTGCCTAATTAAGAATAAGACCACTGTTTTTATACACCCCTTCCATTACTGTGAATAAGACCGCCCTGACAAACAAGCATTATTTCCCTTACTAAAAATAAGACCCTATATTACATAATGTGAGAGGGCATATCATTACCCATAGCCTGCCACCCCCAGCCAGATTTCATTTCGATATAACGACGGAATTAGTCAGTGTGACAGGGGGACCAGAAACACTTGATGTTTAGACAGAAGCAGGATGTTTAGACAGAAGCAGGAGTTTAGACAGAAACACGATGTTTAGACAGAAATAGGATGATGAGACAGAAACACGCGCCAGTCGAAACACAATTAATTAGCACACGCTAAACTGTGAGCAGACGGGAACTCAACGTGTGGGTGAGTCATGAGAATCGTTGAGTCACTCAGAAGCGTTGACTGCATAAGAACAGTTTCTAGATAACAACTATATGTCCTAGATAACATCTGTCTCAGATATGTAAACGAACATATGTTGTAGATAACATGTATCTCACATATTTATAAACAACCATATGTTCTAGATAACACGTGTCTCACGTATATAAACAACGATATCCTCTCGATAACATGTGTCTCACATATTTAAACATCAATATGTTATAGATAACATGTATCTCACATATGTAAACATCAATATGTTATAGATAACATGTATCTCACATATGTAAATATCAATGTGTTCTATAGAACACGTGTCTCACATAAACAACAATATGTTATAGATAACATGTGTCTTACATATGTAAACAACAATAATTTCTAGATAACATGTATCTCATATGTAAACAACATGTTCTATATAACATGTATCTCACATATGTAAACAACAATATGTTCTGGATAACATGTATCCAAGACATACAACAACAAGTGTCTAGATAACATATATCCTAGACATTGAACAACAGTGTTTAGATAACATGTATCCAAGACATATAACAACAATGTCTAGATAACATGTATCCTAGACACTGAACAATAGTGTTTAGATAACATGTATCCAACAGGTTGTAAATAACATAAATCCAGGGCAGATAACATTTAACCAAGACATCGAAGACCAGGTTCTATAGATTACATAGATCCAAGACATATAACAATAACAACAACAGGTGTGCGATAACATTCAACCAAGACATACAACAACAACATGTTCTAGATATCATTAATTCAAGCATATAACACTAACATATTCTAGATAACATATTATAGGACATATAATAAAAACTGATTTGAGATAGCGCAACATATAACAAGACATGTTCTTGACAGCCAAGACATATAACAACATGTTTACAGGGTGTTTGTAGAGTCTCACTACACTTTGTATGTAGAACAAATTTGAAAAATAAAGTACATGATGTCATAAATAATTGTGCTCCACAGTCCAGCGTGAAGCAATATTCAGCGAATGATTGTCTTCTGCTAAAGTAATTCTTTGCACTCCAAACAGAATGGTTTTATCAACGAAAGAAAGAAGTTTTTTGGTTGAACAAGTGTTTCGAAATCGCGGTCGATACGCACGGATGGTTGTTCAAAGATTTATAGTAAGATTTCCATCTGGCAAGAAAGCATGCCGGGTCGTTTATTCTTGATGACTTTTTGCAGCTTGTCTATTATTTGCAAGTAGGGGGTAGAGTTAATGTTGACACCAGGTTCTTTAAAGTCGGCCAACAATAGCCCTTCATGGTCAAAAAATGCACTCAGCATAATCTTAACAGCGGAAACCTGTAACTTGAATTGTTTGGCTTTTGGTGATCCAGCATGCTTCCATTGCATGCTCTCTCTTTTGCTGCTCGGCTCAAAGTGGTGACACCATGATTCATCACCTGCCACTATGCGGAAGAGAAATCCATCACCCTCCACTCTGTAACGCACCAAGTGGTTCAAACACCATCCCATGCGTTCCTCTTGTTGGTGGTCGGTCAACATCCGTGGTACCCACTGTGAACACACCTTCCGATATTGCAGTTTCTTACGAACGACCTTTTGAATTGTCCCAATTGACACATCAAATTTTTTCGCTAGCGAACGTATGCTTCGACAACGGTTCATCTGTACTTTTTTTGGCAACAATATGCGCTTGACCCGGCAGTTGAAGATCTGTCGTGAACTGACATCCTTTCTGAAACATTCGTGCCCAGTCTGTCACTGTTGTCTTCGACACACATTTGTTACCGTCACGCTCATTCTTCGATGAATGTCCACTGGTCGACATCCTTCAAATGAAAGAAACTGAATCACCGCTCTTTGAGCTTCTTTGGGCGGATTTTGGATCAACCCGGTATTTTCTCAACGGTCAGAAACAGAACATATGCATCATGGAACGATAAGCACGTGCTATTTTCTTCATTGGTTCAGTACTTATCACATGACGATGACATGATCATGTTCAACGTACGCAATTACGCGCGGTGTGGCTCGAACGGATTTCAAGTGAATCCCCCTTATAATAAATGTGTCCAGTTTCTTGTTTTATGTCTGTAATGTGATAGCTTCATCACATTTTGTAGGCCTGGAGGCAAGGAGAAGTAGGTAGCCGATGTTTCCCTCATTATAGCAAGCGACGAGCCCGCGACCGACCGTGCTCATGACATTACCAGTGCAGTTCGATATTCACTTCGCTAGGGCTCCCGCATATAACGCCTATTGGAGCTGTATAAACAGCGTGAAGACTGGGTTGACTATCTATCAATCTTCATTTGATCTCTCTTTGTCAGCTTGTGACGCTACAATGCTTCCAATTGCTACAGCGATCCGTTTCAATTATTCAGCTTCAATTTATATGTCTGGCTCATTTACATGTTTAGTTGACTTCTTCAGAAGCGAGCTGAATAGTTGGTGTTTTAATCTCTCTCTCTCTCTCTCTCTCTCTCTCTCTCTCTCTCTCTCTCTCTCTCTCTCTCTCTCTCTCTCTCTCTCTCTCTCTCTATCTATCTATCTATCTATCTCTCTCTCTCTCTCTCTCTCTCTCTCTCTCTCTCTATTCGATCTCACATTTTATATTCCTGAATGCACGGAGGAACAGTTGGCCAGTCTTCTCTATTGGCGGAAGTGTTCTCTATATTATCAGCGTCGCTCCACATCAGACATACCAACGCGTCCCACCACTGTTTATTATTGAGAACGGTTCATTCTTTCGGATCCTTACTTGAATTATTTTCTATATTTCCTATTAATAGTAATAAAGAATGGCATTAATGGAGCGATGACAGACAGAGTAAAGATGGGTTTGTGAAAGAAGTCAGGCATCACAGTAAAATAAAGAACACTGAATATAATTAGAGAATTGATATCAACTGAAGTCCTACAATTGTAACATTTGGCCATACGGATAACGTCAGATGAAAGAAGCAACTTATAAATAAGAACCAGAACATTACAAACAAAAAATGCATTTTATAAAATCACGAGCACTGAATTTATATTAGCATTTGCAGTGATAAAAGCATTTTAAGTGCTACATGACACCCGTTTTGACATATGGTTGTGAAAGGTGGCCTGTTGAAAGACAAGCAATGAAATCATCCAAAACCATAGAAATGCGGTTTTTACAAAAGGATATTTTAAAATATCACAACTGAAAAGATCTAAGCTGAGTACAGTAGATTTCTGTAAAGAGACCAAGGCAAAACGGAAAAACTCATCGGAAAATAATATGGAAGCGGTATTTGGTTGTGTAGTGAGATGAGTACAACATGAATATGTTCTGTGTGATTGGCAGGCAGGCAGGCAGGCAGGCAGGCAGACAGGGCAGGGCAGGCAGGCAGGCAGGCAGGCAGGTCGGTTGATTGATTGATTGAGTGATTATATAGTATAGACATCAAGTGACTGGGGACACACAAAGCGCAATGATTGTTAATACACCTACATTATCCACAACAAACGTGACGCTGGATTTCAAGTAATGTTACGATAACCTGTCGTGTTTGCCACGTATTAACTGTTCTAAGTCCATTCTAAATGTCCCTAAAATTGACGCCTTTTAAACCAGATATCAGTTATCGCATTGCCTTGAACTCCAAGAGTGCGGCGACAACATATTCACCTGAAGAGTTGAGCGAACGTACGATCGAAAGTGCGAATTTTATTTTCAACGAGTTAAAGAGTTGATAGATTATGCAATCTGACATTTCCTGCCATCATCATGTGCTCTGCCAATTTGCGTGAGCGATCATGTTTATCCACAGATCCCGGCCCTTGGCGCTCTGGATCAACTCTGCTGGTGATGCTCCCCCATGACACCGTATCTGTCTATCTAGCATAATGTCTCTGTCTGCCTCTGCTTCATTTCCCACTGATCTTTCCATGCGTCACGATGTTTTCCAATGTCTCTACTCTCATCACATGATCAAAGAACACTGTTTGTGTCTTTCCTGTTGTTGAATATAATGTACTTTCGTTAGCTTCTTCCGGGCAATAGTTGTTAGTTACTCTGGCGGTCCAATACATTCGCAGCATTCATCTCGGGAACCACATCTCTGTTGCTTCCAATCGCTTTCTAATTTGCCCATTCGCGTTCCATGATTCACGGTCATACAACAGAACATGTTCTATATAATAGAATAAGAAGAAGACGCATGAGGAGAAGGGGATAAGGAGGGGGAGAAGACGAATAACGGAGAGGATAAAAAGAAGCAGAAGAAAAAGAAGAGGAGGAAAAGAAGAAATATTCGCAACATTCGTCTCAGGAACCATATTTTCCTTGCTTCCAATCGCATTGTTTATATAATCACTACTACTTCTAGTAGCACTGCACTGAATTTTGCGTCTGGATTAGCTTTCCATAATACCAGTGTCCCTCACCATCAGGCGAACCCACTCCGACTTCTGGGGTACTTGTAATTTACGTCCGTAAGTCAAGGACGAGAAGTCAACATTTTAGTCCAACTGGCCTGGCCGGTGAGACCTCTCATTTTATTACTTCGCGAGAGAGAGAGAGAGAGAGAGAGAGAGAGAGAGAGAGAGAGAGAGAGAGAGAGCGAGAGAGAGAGAGAGAGGGGGGGGTGGAGAGGGGGCATCTGGTGACACACAAAAACATCATTATCTTACTCCTTGATTTAATTGTGCATCACTAATCTCTTTATTTTAATTGCTGCTACTCGTTGTCAGTAAATACTCTGCAGTACTCTGAGATCTTTCCCGGGAATGTTAATATCTTCCAACATGTTGATAATGTCATCAAAATTACTGCCATAGCTATATGTAATGCACCTCAATGAGACATATATGAGCTTGTAACACGGCGGTATCGTTAAGGTGTATGCTTGCATTGCATTCATCTTCCCTGGTTATCATCGGGTGTTGCTTGCTGTCATTGTTGAGTTTTTGCTGCAATTGTTGGAACAATGTCAGATTAAGTTGTTGTTGCTATTGTTGGAACTACGTCGTGTTGATTTGTTCTTGTTGCTAATGTTGTTACCATGTCGTATTGAGTTGTTGTTTTTCTTAATGTTGGAACTATGTCGTATTCAGTTGTTGTTTTTCTTAATGTTGGAACTATGTCGTATTAGGTTGTTGTTGCTATTGTTGGAAATAGGTCGTATTGAGTTGTTGTTTTTCTTAATGTTGGAACTATGTCGTATTGAGTTGTTGTTTTTCTTAATGTTGGAACTATGTCGTATTGAGTTGTTGTTGTTATTGTTGGAACTATGTCATATTGAGTTGTTGTTGTTATTGTTGGAACTATGTAGTATTGAGTTGTTGTTGCTATTGTTGGAACTATGTAGTATTGAGTTGTTGTTGCTATTATTGGAACTATGTCGTATTGAGTTGTTGTTGTTAATGTTGGAACTATGTCGTATTGAGTTGTTGTTGCTATTGTTGGAACTATGTCGTACTGAGTTGTTGTTGTTGTTGCTATTGTTGGAACTATCTCGTATTGAGTTGTTGTTTTTCTTAATGTTGGAACTATGTAGTATTGAGTTGTTGTTGCTATTGTTGGAACTATGTCGTATTGAGTTGTTGTTGCTATTGTTGGAACTATGTAATATTGAGTTGTTGTTGTTGTTGTTATTGTTGGAACTATGTCATATTGAGTTGTTGTTGTTATTGTTGGAACTATGTCATATTGAGTTGTTGTTGTTACTGTTGGAACTATGTCATATTGAGTTGTTGTTATTGTTGCAACTATGTCATATTGAGTTGTTGTTGTTGTTGTTATTGTTGAAACTATGTCATATTGAGTTGTTGCTATTATTGGTATGTCATATTGAGTTGGTGTTGCTATTGTTGGAACTATGTTGTATTGAGTTTTTGTTGTTATTGTTAGAACTATGTCATATTGAATTGTTGTTGCTATTGTTATACTATGTCGTATTGAGTCGTTGTTGCTATTGTTGGAACTATGTTGTATTGAGTTTTTGTTGTTATTGTTAGAACTATGTCATATTGAATTGTTGTTGCTATTGTTATACTATGTCGTATTGAGTCGTTGTTGCTATTGTTGGAACTATGTCGTATTGAGTTGTTGTTGTTATTGTTGGAACTATGTCAGATTGAGTTGTTATTGTTAAAACTATGCCCCCTAAGCCTTGGTTGGCGGTTGGTCTAGGATCGAAGTTCCGACAGGCGGACAGTTAGAGCATTGCTTTGCTGATCCGGCAGCTTCTGCAGCTTGTCTTGTTCCAGATGTAGAGGTGTTACCTTTCCTCTGGAGTGAAATAGGCAGGCCGAGAGAGGGATCATGCTGCATGGGCAACACATGATCTCTATATTTTAGCCCAGGATTTATGCTATGGAGAGGCAATAACTCCATCCCTGGTCTTAACCGGTCTCGGAATCAAAGCGAGAGGCAACTGTTACGGGTTATAAGTCCCTGTCAGTTGGTGTAGATATGGGGCGCCACGCGTTGCCTCTGACGGTGGGAGACACCTTCAGGTGTCACTGATCAGCTACAGCCCGCCTCAAGCTGGGCAGCCCCCGGCCAATTGGGTGCTGATCCGCCACAGCCTGCCTGCTTCAATGGGTGCTTGGGGCTAGGACAAAATCTGAATCGCAGGCTGTAAAACCAATGCACCAGGTACTAATAAAAAGAAAAATAGAAACCTCAAGCTACGGCTTGCAACCTGGAACGTGAGAACCATGTGTCCAGGATTTTCCACTGACTTGACCAATATTGACGATGTGAGAAAAACGGCTGTGATTGATGCCGAACTCAATCGTCTTAACATTGATATTGCTGGCCTGCAGGAGACTCGCCTCGCTGAGGAAGGGTCACTCAGGGAAAACAATTACACCTTTTTTGGAAGGGTAGAGGGCAGGCAGAAAAAAGGCAACACGGTGTGGGCTTTGCAGTGAAGAATTCGCTACTGGGAATGATTGAAATTCCAGCAGGAGGAAATGAAAGACTATTATCCCTGCGCTTGGCAACCTCTTGTGGTTTTGCCACCATTATTACTGCATATGCACCGACACTCGATTCCTCTGATGATGTGAAGGATTCGTTCTATGAGGAGTTAGACTCCGTGATCAAGGCAGTTCCAAAATCTGACTACATTTATATGCTCGGTGATTTCAATGCTCGTGTGGGCAAGGACTCGAGTTCATGGCCAGTGTGCCTTGGAAAATACAACATCGGTCGCATGAATGAAAATGGGCAAAGGCTGCTGGAGCATTGCACCAGAAATGACCTATGTATTACAAACTCCTTTTTTAAAACAAAAGAGCTGCATAAGGTCACATGGAAACATCCAAGATCCGGCCATTGGCACCAGCTGGACTTCATCATCACACGGAGACAACATCTGAACCATATATCATTGACTCGAAGTTACCACAGTGCTGACTGTGATACGGATCATTCTTTGGTTGTTGCAAGGGTTAGACTGAGACCAAAGAGAATCTACACAGCTAAACACAAATCTAGCCCCAGGATTAATATTATTAACACTCACGATCCTGAAAAGTGCTTTCAGTTTCAACAGCAACTTGAAGACGCTTTCACTGATACACCAGAAAATTGTACAGTAAATGAAAAGTGGGGTCAACTTAAGGAAACTCTTTATAAAACTGCCGTAGGGGTTTACGGCACTGTGGATCATAAGAGGCAGGACTGGTTTGCGGCAAACAGCCAGACTCTGCAGCCCTTGATTGATAAGAAGAAGATAGCTCTCTTAAGAAACAAGGAAAGACCAACGCGTAACACTCTGAGTGAGCTAAGCAAGCTAGGAAGGATGTGCAAAAGGCTGCCAGGCAGTGTGCAAATGATTATTGGATCAAGTTATGTGAGTCCATTCAAATCGCAAGTGATAAGGGAAACATCAGAAGCATGTATGAAGGAATAAAGAAAGCCTGTGGTCCAATGATCAAAAGAAGTGCACCATTGAAAACCTTGACTGGAGAAATCATAACTGATAAGAAACAGCAGATGGACAGATGGGTAGAGCACTATTTGGAGCTTTACTCAAGTGAGACCAAACTAGCGGATGATGCCCTCAACGCCATAGAGGCTCTACCAACTCTTGACCACCTGGACACACTTCCCACCATAACAGAAGTTAAGTGTGCTATAAATGAACTTGCATCTGGCAAGGCTCCAGGTAAGGATGGGATTCCAATAGAGGTTATCAGGAGTGGGCAAGACACACTCACTCTACAGATCCACCAGCTAATAGAGCTATGCTGGTGAGAAGGACAAGTCCCACAGGATTTCAAAGATTCAAGCATCATAACACTGTACAAGAACAAGGGCGATCGGAGCGACTGCAACAACTATAGGGGTATCTCACTTCTGTGTATTGTTGGAAAAGTATTTGCCAGAATTGTTCTCCGCAGACTTCAAGTCCTAGGAGATCAAGTCTACCCCGAATCACAGTGTGGCTTTCGACAGAACCGGTCTACCATTGATATGATATTCTCATTGCGACAAATGCAAGAAAAATGCCGTGAACAGAATCAACCACTGTTTATTGCCTTCATCGACCTCACAAAGGCATTTGATTTGGTCAGTCGTGAGGGTCTGTTCAAGGCACTAAAGAAGATTGGCTGCCCACCAACTCTTCTGTCCATTGTGGAATCGTTCCACACAGGCATGAAGGGTATAATCAAGTTTGATGGTGCAACTTCTGAAGAGTTTGAAATCAAGAGTGGAGTTAAGCAAGGTTGTGTACTAGCTCCCACCCTCTTTGGAATATACTTTTCACTTCTACTGAAATATGCCTTTCGTGATCAGGATGGTAGTATATACATTCACTAACGCTCAGATGGCGGCCTCTACAATGCTCAAAGATTGAAGGCTAAGACCAAAATTAGGAGGGTACTGATCAGAGAGTTGCTTTTTGCAGATGATGCTGCAGTTACGACCCACTCTGAGGAAGAATTGCAATGTCTACTATCTGCATTCTCCAATGCTTGTTCTGAATTTGGTTTAACAATTAGCAAAATGAAGACACAGATTATGTCACAAGGACGCCGAACTAGAGATGGTAGACCATTTTACATATCTAGGATCAGTGGTAAATAGCAAATTATCCCTAGATCAGGAAATCAACATCCAGGATTGGTAAGGCAGCAACAACAATGAACAGGTTAAGAAAAAGAGTCTGGGAGAACAGGAAGCTTACTGCCAAAACAAAAGTCCTTGTCTATCAAGCCTGTGTCCTTAGTACTCTTCTTTATGGCAGTGAAACCTGGACAACTTACTCACACCAAGAGAAACGTTTAAACAGCTTTCATATGCGGTGTCTGCGAAGAATTCTTGGTATTAAGTGGCAAGACAAAATCACAAATACTGAAGTATTGGAAAGATCAGGTTGTGTGACGGTTTATTCCATGCTCAGTCTTCGTAGACTTAGATGGATAGGACATCTTAGGAGGATGGATGATGGTAGAATACCAAAGGACATCTTTTTTGGTGAATTACAGATGGGTAAGAGATCTCAGGGTCGGCCTCTACTACGATACAAAGATGTGTGTAAGCGGGACATGATTGATACAGGCATTGATAATGCACAGTGGGAGCAAGTCGCCGCTGAACGTGTTGCATGGAGGGCAAACATCAGAAACGGAATAAAGACAAAGGAGAAAATTATTGCAGATAAGTCACACACCGAGCGTGTGAGACGTAAGATGGTGCATGATGGTGTTCACATGCACCCACAGTGAACGGACATTTACAGCGCAAATTGGCCTTATCAGTCACATTCGCTACCGCCATAGGTAAAAGTTATTATGCCTTTTTAAAGCACAAACTACCGTCTGTCAAGACGGCAAGATGCCAATGTTGGAACTATGTCGTATTGAGTTGTTGTTATTGTTGGATCTATGTCGTATTGAGATGTTGTTATTGTTGGAACTATGTCATACTGAGTTGTACTGAGATAACTAAGACCTGAGTAACAGCAACATAGATTGTTGAGACATAAAGAGTGATAAATAATCACGGAGAGTTATAAGGAAAAGACACCGGTAACGGGCTAAAGATAGTAGCCAATCGAGCGGCAGGACGGAGGCCACGTGATGGGTTTTGAACACAGTTGGCGGACAGTCGAGAAGGGAGTTGGGCCGAGAACACAGGCACGTACACATTGTGGAAATCGACAGGACCAGCGATATCATATGAAGATGTGGACAGCGATTCAAAGGTGAATAGGAAAGCCTACGAGTCAAGCGGTATGGACAGCGTTAGAGTGTTGTAGAATCTGTGTTACAGCAAGAGCGATGGCCAGTACACATCAGGCTTGTAAACACACGGCAGTGCAGAAAACTGGGTGAGCCGTGTCGCTCGCTGGATTGAGGGCCCGGTAATGACGCATTACGAAACTGTAAGTTGGTGAATCTGTTATAAGTAATTATTAGTTAATGGTGCTATGAATAAAGTCATTTATTCGTTCGGTCGGCTTTTGGAACTGCTATTCTTTGTGCTATTGGACGTGTTCAGTTCTTAAGTTGTCAGGGTGCACTACAACATAACCCCTAGTAACACTCTGGCAATCATGGGGGACGTCACGGAGACTGAATCCAGGGAATGGAGGACGATACGAAAGTGAGCGATTCTCACGGAAAAAGTAAGCAGCTTGGAAAGTTCTAGTAACAGATCGAAGTTAAGAACAAATATTAGAACACGACTAGTGGAAAGCCGGCAACAGTATGAAGCTACAAAGATACCATTGTATTAATTGTGAACTATAATATGATTTGTGATAGCAAAGATCGGTGTGGAATAAGGAATGGGTGCAACAATGAGCGATGCTCAATAATATCGTAGAAAGAGTTATGAGTAAAAGCCAGAATAGAAGCTTACGGATTATGAATCATGGCTAGTGGTAGAGCATTGCACGGTTGAACATAGCAACACGATTTGCAAGAAATTGACTCGCAGTGAGCGATAATCAGCAACTCAGGAAAGTGATCGCTAGCATCAAATAACACTGAAAGGTGAAGTGTGAAATGTGATTAAAACCAAAGAATATGAGTAGTCAAATAGGAAGCAGTGATTAATATCAAATAACATGGAAAAGGGGTGTTGAAAAGCAAAAGTAATAATGCGTGCCGACTTGATTCAGGTGAGGGTCAAAGTGAGTTTGAACAATAAGACTATCACAACGATATGAGGGTGCTCGAGAAGGTGTTGTTTAACAGCAGGAGGGAAAACATTGTGTGAATACTACAGACGTTATCTGATCTCTTTAAGAACATTGCCGACAGGGAAAATAGACATTGTGATGGAAAGTGAACACTTTTCGAAAGGAGTATCAGCAAAGCAAACAATCAGGGCTATCAACCACAGCAGTGGAACCCACGTAGAGTATCAACAGCAATGTTGGTGGCTAATTTAGCAGGGTGCCTATAAAGCACAATATTTCAAGTTCTCCAAAAGTGCAAATAAGGGCGCGCAGCCACATAAATAACATGATAGACGGTCTACATGTACTATAGTGCTTTCAAGAACTAATCGCGTTATCAACATTGAGTATTCATTCCAGATTTGGTTCACATGTGTTGGCAGTAGTATCATAGGTGGCATCTACACCACGTTTGGGGAGCCACCAGTACACCTGACGACCCAGTTGATCAAGTCCATGCCAGTTGAACCGAGTTGGAGCCAGGCTGATCCTTACCAAGTCCTGAAACAAGCGGAGCTGAAGCCGAGCAGTTGGACCAAGTCACCAGGGACACCGGCGCTAGGGATACAAGGTCAAGTTTTTCTTATTGATTACTGTGTATAGTCTGCTTAGTGGTCCAGGGTCATTGGACACATCTCATGACTGTATATATTGTACCAGCATCATTAGGGTTGCTCACTCCACAGGTATTCATGTAGTTAAACTGTTGATAAGTGCCGTTGGTTGTCCGGCAAAGGTATTATTGGTTTGAACAGTGTTACAGCAGGGTCAACACTTGGTCGATGTTATCATAACAAGACGAGCAGCAACACTTGAGTGATCGGCGTGTACAGATAGAAATAGATATACCATTCAGTAGATACATCATATAACCATGCCTACATGGTCGGACTTCATAGATTTAGGTGTGAGGTGTGGGTTGACAGTGACAGAGCTTAAGACAGAACTTCAGAAACGGAAGGATAACCAAGGTAAAGACCAGCAGAACAGACCCAAGAATAGAGATCACCAAACTACTCAATATAGACCGGCCTTACAGAGACCAGCTAAGGTAGCTCGATCAAAGCGAGTAAGTGAATGTACATATTGTGGTCGCCAACACGGGGCTGTTGATATAGGAAATAGAAACCCTAAGTACGACTCGTACATCAGAAACTGTCCTTCTAATAGAGTCGAGGGGTACGCAGACTACATAAACAGTCGAAAATGTTGGGTCTGTAACAGTCTGGGCCACGTAGCCAGAGAGTGTAGACTGAGACGACTGACTAAAGAAGAACATGACCAAAGGACAAATGTTCGAGACATAGCGACAGACGTGAATAAGAGACAAGAGTTCAGTAACCCCACGGGTAGGCACACAGTGCCTACAAGAGAGGCGAATGCGACCAACATTCATAACGGGACTTTGAAAGTCCACAAAGCACTCGTGAACGGAAAGTTGACAACCTGCGTTAGAGATACGGGGGCGTCGATAGTAGGTGTGGATCGGAGTCTGGTATTGAACAGTGAATACACGGGAGATAGTGTGACATGCCGTACCTTCGGCGGCACAAAGGAAAAGTATGCTATAGCATGGGTTCATATATCCTGCCCATACTATGAAGGGAGAATACGAGTGGCGGTATTACCAAGCCCATGTGCAGGACTTATGATAGGTAACATACCGGGGGCAAAAGATTGTACGGAAGAGGAAGCCCGGACATGGGATTATAGTAAGGCATATGGCAATGCGATTACCAGACAGCAGGCTAAGAAAGACAAAGAAGAAGATAACATGGCCATACCTCGGGCTGAACAAACAGACAATGGACTGGTCCCAGACATCCAAACCGACGACTTTGCAAAACAACAAAGAGACGACAAGACACTGCGAACGTGTTTTCAGCGGGCAAACCGCCCACCTAAACAATCTAAAGAGAGTAAGTGGTCATTCGTAATTGATAAGAACATCCTCACGAGAGAGTATAGCAAAGGGGCAACGCTTCTCTCCCAAACCGTGCTGCCGGTACATCATCGCAGCAACGCGCTAAAATTAGCGCACGACTCCCCATTTGCAGGACATATGGGGATGGCCAGGACGAGATAGAGATTATTATCTCAGTTCTACTGGCCAGGCTATTGTAAGGATGTCAGAAGCTATGTCCGATCATGTGAACTGTGCCAGCGAACTTCACAAAAAGGAAGGCATCAAAAGGCTAAAATCCAGGAAACCGACTTGGCTTCTAGACCATTCGAAAAGATAGCTGTCGACATTGTGGGACCCCTCAATACGACAACGGACCGAGGGAATAGGTACATCCTAACGATGATTGACCTATGCACACGATGGCCAGAAGCGGTTCCCCTGAAATCCATATCATCTAGATCCATCGTAGAAGCATTCCTCCTTATATTCAGTAGAATAGGATTCCCATCATGCATCCTATCAGATAGGGGTACCCAGTTCATCTCAGAAGCCACACAGTGCGTAATGAAGTTAATGGGGATAAAGCAATCATTCAGCTCCCCATACCATCCGATGACCAACGGAGTAAATGAGAACTTTAATGGGGTACTAAAACGTACTCTAGCCAAAGTCACGGCGGAACGCCCAAAAGACTGGGATGTGATGCTCCCAGCAGTGCTGTTCGCATACCGAGAGGTACCACAAGCGAGCACCGGATTCTCCCCATTCGAGTTAGTATACGGGGCAAACCCAAGGGGTCCATTGCTACTGTGGAATGAGTTGCTCACAGGCAAAACACATGACTCCCTGAAAAGGGAGGCATACGACATGGTGATAAGCCTAAGGCAGAAAGTAGTCACGGCATGTCAAGTAGCAAGAGAGGCACTGCAGATCGCTGGACAGAAATATAGATAGTATGAAAACCGGAAGGCCAAGACATTAGTCTTGAAAGAAGAAGATAAAGTCTTGTTGCTCCTCCCAGACCCCAGAGACTCCCTCATTGTATCATGGCAGGGACCATTCCAAGTATTGCAGAGAATTAGTGATGTAGATTATCAGGTGCAGGTGGGCAATAAGAAAAAGATCTACCACATCAATATGCTGAAACCGTTCGTAGACAGAAAGACGGACGAGACAGTAACAGTAGAAGAAGGTGAAAGTCTTAGACCTGCCTCTGGATGCTGGGTCCTTAACGAACAGCAAAATGACGCGGTGGGGGATGAAATTCCAACACCTGACGTTAGAGACAGATAACAGCCAGAACCAACCAAGGGAGTAATAGTTAATAACATTCACTATCATTCAATAAACAAAACCCATTAAAAAAAAAAAAACAAGAGAGAGAGAGAGAAAGACAAATGATGAAAGAATGGACGAGTGAAAATGAAATAGAGAGAGAGAGAGAGAGAGAGAGAGAGAGAGAGAGAGAGAGAGAGAGAGAGAGAGAGAGAGAGAGAGAGAGAGAAACAGTGTACAAGTGAAAGTGAAATAGAATACAATGATAGTGGAGTAGCATTATTAGTAGTACCATTGATAATAGTACCAAGTGATAGTACTTTGTACATATAATATTTTAACATGAAGAACTTTGGCATGGTAGTAGAGGAACATAAGGATCATGGTATTAGGAACACTACAAAGGAAAGTTAGTAGCAAGAACACCAGGGATAAACAGAAGGCAAATGAAGGGAATATACAGCCATAGAACACAAGCGAACACCATAGTAAAAAGTAACTAATGGCAGCCGACCACGCACACACTGTGACAAGACAAATGCAGAAGTCATGTGTACTCGCACCAAGAAGGTCCACAGTCGAAGATAGACTACTCAGAAGCAAGATAAGAGCTTAAACAAATAGGTGTGCAATTGATATGTCTGCAATACACACGTTCCTGTACCCAGGGCTTAAGGGCTGGGGAGGGTGTCAGTTGCTTATACCGAGGTATAAATGAGGAACCTTATGGGAATGTCCGGGGTGGGGCATTGGGACTCATAGTAGGTTGGTCCTCAACTTGCCGAACACAAAGGGGGTTGAGGCCACACGAGGTCTATTTGGGAATAGACGGATATTCGTGTCCGACTATTATAATTTGTGTGAAGGTATGGCAGAATATCAACGTAACACAGAGGGAAGTTAAAGGGAACTGAGAAGCAAGCTCAAAGGCATGAGGCAGTAGACAGATATGTGCGACCAGGGGACAGGCATGTGCGACCAAGCTGACTCATGTCAAGTGTAGAGATAAGGAAGAACCCAAAAATGTAGAACATTTTTGAAATTGCGGGGGGGGGGGCATATGCCATGAGTCAGATTACTTAAGACCTGAGTAACAGCAACATAGATTGTTGAGACATTAAGAGTGATAAATAATCACGGAGAGTTATAAGGAAAAGACACCGGTAACGGGCTAAAGATAGTAGCCAATCGAGCGGCAGGACGGAGGCCACGTGATGTGGTTTGAACACAGTTGGCGGACAGTCGAGAAGGAGTTGGGCCGAGAACACAGGCACGTACACATCGTGGAAATCGACAAGACCAGCGATATCATATGAAGATGTGGACAGCGATTCAAAGGTGAATAGGAAACCTTCGAGTCAAGCGGGATAGACAGCGTTTAAGCGTTGTAGAATCCGTGTTACAGCAAGAGCGATGGCCAGTACACACTAGGCTTGTAAACACACGGCAGTACAGAAAACTGGGTGAGCCGTGTCGCTCGCTGGATTGAGGGCCCGGTAATGACGCATTAAAAACTGTAAGTTGTTGAATTATGCTAGATAGTAATTAATTAATGGTGCTATGAATAAAGTCATTTATTCGTTCGGTCGGCTTTTGGAACTGCTATTCGTTGTGCTAGTGGATGTGTTCATTCTGAAGTTGTCAGTGTGCCTACAACATAACCCTAGTAACACTCTGGCAGAGTTGTTGTTGTTTTTATTGTTGGAACTATGTCATATTGAGTTGTTGTTGTTATTGTTGGAACTATGTCGCATTGAGTTGTTGTTGTTATTATTGGAACTATGTCGTATTGAGTTGTTGTTGTTATTGTTGGAACTATGTCGTATTGAGTTGTTGTTGTTATTGTTGGAACTATGTCGCATTGAGTTGTTGTTGTTATTATTGGAACTATGTCGTATTGAGTTGTTGTTGTTATTGTTGGAACTATGTCGTATTGAGTTGTTGCCATTGTTGGAACTATGTCGTATTGAGTTGTTGCCATTGTTGGAACTATGTCGTATTGAGTTTCTGCCATTGTTGGAACTATGTCGTATTGAGTTCTTGTTGTTATTGTTGGAACTATGTCATATTGAGTTGTTGTTATTGTTGGAACTATGTCGTATTGAGTTGTTGCCATTGTTGGAACTATGTCATATTGAGTTGTTGTTGTTATTATTGGAACTATGTCGCATTGAGTTGTTGTTGTTATTATTGGAACTATGTCGTATTGAGTTGTTGTTGTTATTGTTGGAACTATGTCGTATTGAGTTGTTGCCATTGTTGGAACTATGTCGTATTGAGTTGTTGCCATTGTTGGAACTATGTCGTATTGAGTTTCTGCCATTGTTGGAACTATGTCGTATTGAGTTGTTGCCATTGTTGGAACTATTTCGTATTGAGTTCTTGTTGTTATTGTTGGAAGTATGTCGTATTGAGTTGTTGTTATTGTTGGAACTATGCCGTATTGAGTTGTTGTTGTTATTGTTGGAACTATGTCGTATTGAGTTGGTGTTGTTGTTATTGTTGGAACTATGTCGTATTGAGTTGTTGTTGTTATTGTTGGAACTATGTCGCATTGAGTTGTTGCCATTGTTGGAACTATGTCGTATTGAGTTGTTGTTGTTATTGTTGGAACTATGTCGTATTGAGTTGTTGTTGTTGTTATTGTTGGAACTATGTCGTATTGAGTTGTTGCTATTGTTGGAACTATGTCGTATTGAGTTTTTGCCATTGTTGGAACTATGTCGTATTGAGTTGTTATTGTTGGAACTATGTCGTATTGAGTTTTTGCCATTGTTGGAACTATGTCGTATTGAGTTGTTATTGTTGGAACTATGTCGTATTGAGTTGTTATTGTTGGAACTGTCTTATTGAGTTGTTGTTGTTATTGTTGGAACTATGTCATATTGAGTTGTTCACTCGTGCTGCAAGCAGGGACTGGGAAGGCAGGTTCGCCATCTCATACAATCACCAGTCTTGGGTCGGCTCTATGTAATGTCCAGATTGTGTCAATTTGGTGTTTCATCTCTTTGCCTCCCACTTGCTATTTTCCCAGCAATTGTGTTAGTTGTCAGCACGTTTTCAAGTTTATTTCTCGACATCCTTGCCCAAAACATCGCGACTGTCTGCGTCTAATTTCTCTAATTAATTTACAATTTTCATTCGTTTCATGTAACACTGACTCATTCGTGTATTCTTTTTGTGTCTATCAATGCATGTTCCTCGGAAACAACATTTCCAGTGCCATTATATGTGTCTCGTCTTGAAGCACTAAAGAGACACGCCATTTTGCCACCATCAATTCACTATGTGAGCGTAGGATGGGAGATAGCGTGCACCTTTGCCTTACACTGGCTCTAAACTCAAACACGTGTATATGGTATAATTTGTTCTAATTAGTGCCACTGATTGACACAATATGTTACACTGATTCTCTGTCTCTGGTAGGAGAAGTGCCTGGGGGTTCTTAGCAAAAGCCAATGGTCGACGTTTGGTGCAGGAGAGCCTGGCATATGATACCACAACATCTAGCTTAAGAATGGAGGTGGAGGCGGTCAGTGCAGCTTTCCGCTGGATGGAGAATACGTTACACACATCGTGATTGTAACTGACTCAGAAAGCATGCTGAGTAGGGTGAAGACAGGCAAGCTTCGTGCAGAGAGGCTTGCTTCGCTTCGGAAGTCACGGGTGACAAGCATCGTCTGGATCTTTTCTCCGGGGCATGCTGGTGTGCTGGGGAATGAACAGGCGGACAGATTGGCCGGCTCGGCAAAACTTGGTGGAGTATTGATGCATGACAAAGCAGATGTGGTTGCGACCTTGTGGGAGCATGTGTACACCTCGGAGGAGCAAATGGATCACCATGGTCTGGCAAGAATGCGACAGCGAGGGGTGACGAGGGGATCTGGCCGACGATCAACGCTCAGAGGAAAGGCGAGACGGACATATAATCAGATTGCAACTGGTACTATTAGTGTTGGAACTCTTCGCTGGCTGCTGAGGATGGGGACGGAGCGCTTATGGGAATGCCCCGAATGCTGTGATGTCGGTTCCTAAATCAATAAATCAATCAATCTGTCTCTGGTACTGATAGATAAGGACTGATTACACATTGTATTTAATGTAATGGTTTGTGCTACCTGTTCTATTCTTGACTTATATCATGTTGTTTACATTCAATGTGAATTAGCATATCCTAATGTTTACATTTCTGGATTGTTCTCAAACCGTCGCCGTGAATTTAAATTGTGCCTTTGCGATGAACTTATTATTCGATGGCGATCTTGCTTCATCTGTTGACATCTGATCAATCACCTGACTTGGCATATTGTATCTGTTAATATCTGACCAATCACCTGGCTTGCTTTGTTGCATTTATTAATATCTAACCAATCAAGTGGCATGCCTTGCTACATCTGTTTCAGTTCTCATATTTGATTCGTCCATCTAATGAAACTAAATTTTCTAAGTATGTGCATTCTTTGGCTTGCTTTAACTGTTGATTTTCACTATGGAACATTGTTACTGTATCAAGTTTGGACATTTTCATAACTTTTGTTTTGATACGTAATATTCGCGTCATTTTAATATACACTGTTCACGTAGTTAAAATGTTGCAGGTATGATTGCCTATCTATCAGCGAGTAGTTCAGAGAATAAAAATTTCATTTTGCTAATTTGCTTTAATTCCTCATGTGAGTAATTTAACTTTTTTTTTCGCATGTCCTTTACAGGACATCGCTGTCAACACCAGCATTTTACCGCTGTTGTTGATTTCTTGGCAAGATTACGCTCAGCAGTTTGCCATTGCTTTCTGAGCGGCCGGATCACTTATCCCGTAAGTTACCAACGCGGCGAGAACTGCTTCCGATTCTCACTCGCTGCGTTACCCTACGTGGATAAACGAGAAAGTCGTTTAACACCTAGGCCAGGGAGCAGGCCATATGAGAGTAGGATGGGAGATATCGTGCACCCTTGCCTTGCCGCGGCTCTAACCTCGATCACGTGTGTTTGTTCTAATTTATTCTAATTAGTGCCATTGATTGACACAATATGTTCTCTACAACACATACATTTGTGTCTGGTATTGGCAGGTCAGGACTGATTGCACATGTTTTTTCATTGTATAAAACGCAGCCTGTTCCTGTTCTGTTCTATTATTAACTTCTATGATGTTGCATTCCATGTGAACTAGTGTATCCTAATCAGTGGCGGACTGGCCAAGGTGTCATCTTGCCCTGTATTCTCCTTATGAAGTGGGCAACCTGAAACATTAAACAGGAGGTCAGCATAGTTGAATGGATAAGAACGCGTGTTCTTAAACAACCGGTGTGCTGATGGTAAGTGGTTCAACCCCTAGACCAGACAGTTGGACTGAAATGTTGACTTCTCGTCTCTGACTTGGGGACGTAAATTACAAATACCTCTGAAGTCGGAGTGGGTTCGCCTGATGGCGAGGGACACTGGTAATAGGGAAAGCGAAACCACACGCACAATCCAGTAAGTACTACTAGGCGTAGTGTAAACGGACTATACTAAAGTTCAAAGCGAACGAGCGATAAAAAAGGCAATATGTTACACATGTGAATATCTCTCTCTCTTTCTCTCTTTCACTCTCTGTCTCTCTATCTATCTATCTATCTCTCTGTCTCTCTCTGTCACTCTCTCTCTATCTATCTATCTATCTATCTATCTATCTATCTATCTCTATCTCTCTCTATCTCTCTATCTATCCATCTATCTCTATCTATCTATCTATCTCTATCTCTCTCTATCTATATATCTCTCTCTATCTCTCTCTATCTATCTCTCTCTATCTCTCTCTAGCTATCGATCTCTCTCTATCTATCTATCTCTCTCTATCTATCTATCTCTCTATCTATCTATCTATCTATCTATCTATCTATCTATCTATCTATCTATCTATCTATCTATCTATCTATCTATCTATCTATCTATCTATCTATCTATCTATCTATCTATCTATCTATCTATCTATCTATCTATCTATCTATCTATCTATCTATCTATCTATCTATCTATCTATCTATCTATCTATCTATCTCTATCTATCTATCTATCTATCTATCTATCTATCTATCTATCTATCTATCTATCTATCTATCTATCTATCTATCTATCTCTATCTATCTATCTATCTATCTATCTATCTATCTATCTATCTATCTATCTATCTATCTATCTATCTATCTATCTATCTATCTATCTATCTATCTATCTATCTATCTATCTATCTATCTATCTATCTATCTATCTATCTATCTATCTATCTATCTATCTATCTATCTATCTATCTATCTATCTATCTATCTATCTATCTATCTATCTATCTATCTATCTATCTATCTATCTATCTATCTATCTATCTATCTCTATCTATCTATCTCTATCTATCTATCTATCTATCTATCTCTATCTATCTATCTCTATCTCTCTATCTATCTCTCTCTATCTCTCTCTATTTCTCTATCTCTATCTATCTATCTATCTATCTATCTATCTATCTATCTATCTCTCTATCTATCTATCTCTATCTCTCTCTATCTCTCTATCTATCTATCTCTCTCTATCTCTCTCTCCTGGAAACCAGTATTTCAGACCACGTCCACCAATGAGCCTTCTTCTTCTGCTGCGTTCGTCCGGAATGTTGTTCTGGACGCAATTGCGTTGTGCCTGTTTACAGCAGAGCTGTGATATTTGAACCTTCGGCCGACACATCCGACTTCTTCGGGCATTTGTTGACCAGGTTAACCTTCCCGGACAATGATCCTAAATGTTTGCATTTGTTAATTGTACTCAGACCATCACTGATGAGTACTGAGTACGTGGTATAAGTAAAGAAATCTTTTACAAGCATTGAGGGGTATTGGGTAAGTGGTAAAAGTAATCTTTGACAAGCATTGAAGAGTATTGGGTAAGTGGTAAAAGTAATCTTTGACAAGCATTGAAAAGTATCGGTCACGTGGTATAAGTAAATAAATTGTTGACAAGCATTGAGGGGTATTGGGTACATGGTAAAAGTAATGGTCCGTTTCCTCACAAGCCGTATGCCGTATTTACCATATGCTGCTAGCCACGTATTTATATAAACCAATCGGCACGCGAGGGGTCACGTGATCAACAACACGCCGCCCACCTTTACTTCCCACGATATTTCCCAGTAGCTATCTTAGACAGGGTCCAGCAGGTCAGTTTTACAAATCCGCCTCGACGAGAATTCGAACCCGCCACCTCGGGGCCAGTAGGTCGGCACGAATGCTGGCCTCGGGGGGCTGTGTGGTCTCGAGGTATGGTGTCCGCCTCGAGTGCTGGAGGTCCCGGGTTCAAGCCCGAGTGATGACCTCGATTTTGTCTCGTGGATTTCTAGTAATAAAATTTCCCCTGATCTCTGGGCAGTGAGACCGGACGCCCGTGTGTATTGTTGAGCACGTAAAAATCCCTTGGCAGTTGGAAATCGAAAAAGAGTAGCCTAACGGCGCTGCCCGGGCAAAATTTCGAGTTAAAAATCTACCGAAAGTATTTCAGGATCATCGCCGGTGCTACGGAGTTCGTGCACTGAGCTGAGTTTCTCCAGACTCAGGTTTGAGTTAGGAGGAGAACGGAGCACTTATGGGTTGCACCCGTGTGCCGTGATGTTGATCCATCGACTAAACTAAACTAAACTGAATGCTTGCCTCGGTGCCAATGAAGCTTCCCTTCATTATCTGTCGTATTTCCCGACTTAATTTTGCGTGTGGATTCATTCATTCATTCATTCAGTAGCATGTCCTTTGCAGAACTTCGCTCCCATAACAACCTTCCGGAAAACCTCTCGATCATAAGCAAGATGTCCCGCGTCCGATACACCCATCTGGAGATCATCCGCCACATCCTGCACCCATCTTCTCTTTAGCCTTCCTCTTCCTCTCTTCCCAGGCATATACCCCTCCATTACTGTTCTCTCCAAACTTCCGTGATGTTTCAAGTGACGAAAATATTTCATTTTTCTTTGTTTTATCGTCTTTAATAGCCAACCTTCTTCAATATTCAGCTCTTGAAGTATGGATGCATTTGTTCTTTTCTTTATGTGGATTAGCTTTCCCTATTTACAGTGTCCCTAACCATCAGGCGAACCTACTCCGACTTCAGAGCCATTTGTAATTTACGTCCCCAAGTCAAGGACGACTGGTCAACATTTTAGTCCAACTGTCCGGTGTAGGGGCTGAAACCTTACATCGGCATCAGCACACCGGATGTTAGCGAACGCGCGATCTTATCCATTCGGCCATGCTGACCTACCGGTTCTAGTAAAGCTCACAATCACCTCTGGTTTTCTTGTGATTCATTCATTATCTTTGTTACCTGCTCATTGTTTAATGAAAGCAGTGCTGGTGATCGCACATAGTTTATCTAACACCTTGCTTCAAATGTTTCTGTATGCTTGACTCCATAGCTGCTGTTGAATACAAATGTGCCCTTTATTGTTCTCATATCTTTGCTATCAATATTTAAACTGCTTGCATTGAACGCACGTGGTCAATACAAAAGGTTATTTATGAAATATCCAGGAAAGAATTGATTATTGATTGCTCGAGTTAATATTCGGTTACAAAGAGTATACAGAGCTGTGTGGTTTCACATCCGGGCGTGAATAGGGAGGAGTGGCTACATCAGCAAAATTAAAAGAAGAGGTAGAGAACGGGGAGGGGGGATACAAGCAGCAGCAGAATAAGGAAGAGGGGGAGAAGATGAGAACAGGATGAGGACGATAACGAAGACGAGGAAGAGGAAGAACAACAATAACAACGCAAACAAAAAAAACATAACCAGTTGTCACTGCAAGGGAATACATTTGTGGGACTAAACAAATGACGCAATCAAGCAAAAGACATTTTAGTGACAACAGGGTTATATTGGTTTAGATTAACAACCATGTGGGATAAGAATAAGCAAAAGTTAATGTGGGTCAAAAGTATATTGTGAGTTCAGAGCGCTCGTTCTTAAGCATCCGGTGTGTTGATGCTGAGCTAGGGAGTTCAACCCCTACACCGGTCAGAAAATGTTGACTTCTCGTCCTTGACTTGGGGATGTAAATTACAAGTACCTCAGAAGTCGCAGTGGGTTTGCCTGATGTCGAGGGACACCGGTAATAGGGAAAAACAAAGCAATAAATACATGGATGGCTCGGCTACACGGCGTAATCGAGACAGTATGCAGACTTGATCCGAGACTCTGATGGTCATGTTAGATGGCGAATCATGAACGCCTTTGCTTATCGGCATGACACATGATGATGATATCATCCACACAGTTAATATTCAGTAGACAACGGTGTGTTGCTTGGTTGTCCCCTTTAGATTTACATCTAAAATTCAATCCAGTGCTACTACAAGTAGCATTTATGGACTACGCGTGAGTTCGATAGCGAGCGGGCGCAAAAAACAAACAAACAAACAAACAAATGAACAAACAAACAAACCATATTGTGAGTTCTTCATCATCGGGTATCGGCGATCACGACTCCGGACTCGCCTCTGTCGTGTGCTATGTTGATGAAGTTGCTGTTGTTTATGTTATTATTATTAGCTTACAGCAGAAATATGCTGTTGCTTATATTGTTATTATTATCTTACAGCAGAAACATGCTGTTGCTTATATATATTGTTATTATTATCTTACAGCAGAAACATGCTGTTGCTTATATTATTATTTTTATCTTACAGCAGAAACATACTGTTGCTTATATTGTTATTATTATCTTACAGCAGAAACATGCTGATGCTTATATTGTTATTATTATCTTACAGCAGAAACATGCTGTTGCTTATATTATTATTTTTATCTTACAGCAGAAACATGCTGTTGCTGTCGACTTTTAAGCGACTTTTAAACGACTTTTTATTATCTTACAGCAGAAACATGCTGTTGCTTATATTGTTATTATTATCTTACAGCAGAAACATGCTGTTGCTTATATTGTTATTATTATCTTACAGCAGAAACATGCTGATGCTTATATTGTTATTACCTTACAGTCGAAACATGCTGTTGTTTATATTATTATCCTATGGTCGAAACATGCTGTTGTTTATAATGTAATTATCTTACAGTAGAAACATGCTATTAAAGATGAAGATCTATACTCATGCTGACGTGGAAGGCAAGGGAAGAACACCACATTATCTTCCCAGGAATGAGGTTTGTGAGCAGGAATGGAAAGTACCGTCGCGCTTAAACTCCCGGTGTACTGGTGTCAGGGTAGTGGGTTCAAGCAACACACCGGTCGGTTGAACTAAAATGCTGACTTCTCGTCCTGGATTTGGGGACGTAAATTACGCACTTCAAAAGTCGGAATGAATTCCCCTGATGGCGGGATACTGGTAATAAGGAAAGGTAGCCCTCGTCAAAAATCAGCCCAGTGCACTCTAGTGCACTATAGTCTGTCCAGAAATGAATGCCTTCATTCACGATCAATTATTTTGAAAACTGTCTGTTGCATCGTTATGAAATTTGTCCTGCCGTCTTATATTTCCCCCCACCCAAGGAATATGTCTTTGATAGGTACAAAAGCAACTTAAATCATGGAAAGCGGCGACATTTCTTTGATGTTTTGGTGAAAAACTAGTGATTTCTCGCTAACAAACTTGTTTTACAGTAATAATGTCCTGCCAGTTCGGATGACGACACAAGGCTCTACGCGAGGCTCTTGTCATAAAGCCAATCTCATGTCCCACGAGAAAATTAACTATTCAGCGCTAATGTTTCCTCGTGAAGACGTAATACATTTAATAACATGCACTTCATCTATGTCCCGTAAATTATACACCGCATATAAACAAACAGGTATAAACAGGGATGTGTAATGTCTCCAGAA
>JACEFZ010008914.1:15000-43001 GCA_014155875.1 Cepaea nemoralis | reverse complement strand
GCATGCCTCGTGACGTCACCTGAGGTGAGAGGCGAGTTGCGAGTTAGCGGCAGACAGCTCTGGGACTTCGACTCGGACAGACGTGTGCAGAGAGAAAGGCGTTGTGTGGTATCTGTACTGAAAGTCGAGTGTCTGGACATCTTGAGTGAGACTTGTGAGCTGTATGTAAGTGTATTGAAGTATCGAGTATATATTGTTGTGATCATCGTTCTGTATTTGATATGTGAATAAATCCATAGAACGGTGTGTCGTTGAGTCTTACGTCAAATCACGTTGTACTTGTACTGTCCCACACTGTTAGGTTAGCGAGCCAAGTTTAAGACCCTGACACACACTAAATTTTGTTCACAGGGGGCATGTGAACACGGGGTCATTTAAACCCATAAATTGCACCATCTTGGTCCACACGCCGGGGGTGACATATCGAAATTTAATTTTCCCCTTTTGTTTTTTTTTCCTTTTCTGATGTTTGCCCTCCATGCAACACGTTCAGCGGCAAATTTTCCCCAAAGGGGATTATCAAGCCCGTATAAACCCTGTCCCCTTTACACACATATTAGATCTAGTAAAGGTCGACCCCGAGATCTTTACCCTCTAAATTTTACCAAAAAAAAACGTCCTTTTGGGATTCTACCAAATCCCTCCTCCTAAGATGTCCCCTCCATCTAAGTCTGCGAAGGGGCTGAGCATGGAATAATATGCAATTTAAAACACACTTTACACACACAAAACACACACACACACACACAAAACACACACACACACATATAAAAATATAAAAAAATATAAAATAGATAATTTTAGAAAATAACCCCAATTTAAAAAACAACAACCAAAAATATACCAAAAACAAAACAATACACATAAACATAACCCTATACACAATGCACAAAAACAACACATAATACAATACACAGATACAAACCCCAGTAAAAGAACACGGACACATTTACATATACACATATACAACACACACAAAACACACACACACACACACACCACACACACCACACATTTAAATTATACTTATATTATATATATATTATATATATATATATATATATAATAATATATATATATATATATATATATATATATATATATATATGCATATACATATACACATATAAATATATACATATACACATATACACATATACATATACACATATACATATACACATATACATATACACATATACACATATACATATACACAGTATACATATACACATATACATATACACATATACACAGTATACATATACACAGTATACATATACACATATACATATACATATACACATATACAATATACACATATACATATACACAGTATACATATACACATATACATATATACACATATGCATATACACATATACACATATACACATATACACATATACACAGTATACACATATACACATATACATATACACATATACATATATACACATATACACATATACATATACACAGTATACATATACACATATACATATAACACATATACATATACACATATACATATACATACATATACACATATACACATATACACATATACATATACACATATACATATACACATATACATACTATACACATATACATATACATATATACATATACACATATACATATACACAGTATTACATATAGTATACATATACACTATACATATACACATATACATATACCATATACAAATATACACAGTATACATATGCACCTATACATATACACATATCATATACACATATACAGATACATATACCATATACATATACACAGTATACATATACACATAACATATACACATATACATATACTACATATACATATACACATATACATATACACATATACATATACACAGTATACATATACACATATACATATACACATATACACATATACATATGTACATATACAGTATAAGTATACACATGATACATATACACATATACATATACACATATACACATATACACTATATACATATACACATATACATATACACGAAATTACATATAACACATATACATATACACAGATACATATACACTTACATATACACATATACAGTATACACATATATACACATATGACATAGACATACAGTATATACATATACACATATACCATATACATATACACATATACATATACACATATACACATATACACATATACATATACACATACCATATACACATATACATATACACAGTATACATATACACATATACTATACACATATACAACACAGTATACACATATACAGATTACACTATACACATATACAGTATACATATACACATATACATATACACAGTATACCAGATACCATATACACATATACATATACACAGTATACATATACACATATACATATACACATATACATATACACATATACACATATACATATACACAGTATACATATACACATATACACATATACATATACACATATACATATACACAGTATACATATACACATATACATATATACACATATGCATATACACATAATAACACTAGTAATATAGCCATTACACATTACACAGTAATACACATATACACATACACATATACACATATACACATATACACATATACACAGTATACACATATACACTTTAACATATACACATATACATAGAACACAATACACATAAAACACATAACATATACACATATACATATACACAATACACATAAAAACATAAAAATAACACATAACATATACAAGTAAAAATAACACATATACATATACAAAGATACATATACACATATACACATATACAATATACATATACACAGTATACATATACACATATACATATACACATATACATATACACATAACATATACACAGTATACATATACACATATAAAATACACAGTATACATATACACATATACATATACACAGTATACATATACAAAAACATATACACAGTATACATATACACATATACATATACACAGTATACATATACACATATACATATACACAGTATACATAAAACACATATACATATACACATATACACATACACATAACATAAAAAAGATAACATATAAAATAACAATATACCATATACACATATACACATATACATATACACATATACACATATACACATATACATATACACATATACATATACACATATACATATACACATATCATATACACAGATACATATCACATATACATATACACATATACATATACACATATACATATATACATATACATATACACATATACATATACATATATACCATATACCATATACATATACATTAGCACATATATATACCAGTATACACATACACATATAACCATATACTATACACATATACACATATACATATACACATATACATATACACATATACATATACACATATACATATAGCACATATACATATACACATACACATATACATATAGACATATACACATATACATATACACATATACATATACACATATACACATATACATATACCATATACATATACACATATAATATATACACATATACATATACAGTATACACATATACACATATACATATACACATATACATATACACATATACACTTTACACATATACATATACACATAAAACACATATACATATATAATATACACATATACAATACACATATACACAATACAATACACATATACAAATACATATACACATATACATATAAAATAACATTTTAAACATTTTAAAACATAACATATAACATATACACATATACACATATACATATACATATACACATATAAATATCACATATACACATATACATATATACATATACACATATACACATATACATATATACATATACAAAATATACATATACAAATATACATATACACATATACAAATACACATATACACATATACATATATACATATACACATATACACATATACATAAAACACATATACATATACACAATAAAATTACACTATACACATATACATATACATATACAAAAAACATATACAAAAACACATATAAAACATATACATATACAAAACATATAAAATTATATACTATACACATATACATAGACCATATATCACATATACATATACACATATACATATACACATATACAATTACACATATACAGATATACACATATACAATATACACCGTACATATACACAGTATACATATACACATATACATATACACATATACAATACAATAACATATAAACATAATCTTTAACACATTACATATACACATTTTTACACATATACAATATAATAACACAGTTCATATACAATATGCATTACACATATACTATAACATAACAATCATTACCCAAAAGAGTTCTGTGTGGGACTGTTTTCTAACCATTCTAGCCTTTGACTTTAAAATTTAAAAACTGTATCTTTTCATGTAAATAAATACCCAATCCGCATACCGCGTTCAAAAACACAGCTGCGGGCGTTTTGAAAGCAGACCCCTTGTTTTGGGTTTTCACACAAAGTAGACCCCGGGTTTTCAAGATGGAGACGGCGTTTTGTTTTGTGTTCGTTAACTTTTTCGCGTAGGGGATGGATTTATTCATTTCTTGCGTGTAATTGGTGTGCCAGGATGTAAAACCAGGAGTTTCTACTCAAGATCTGCGCGGGTGCTACGGAGTTCGTGCATCGAGCGAAGCCATCCTTGAGTGAATTTTCAGCAGCGTGTGTGGTTCTCAGCAAGTCTGTGTTTACGTTTTTTCAACATGGCGGAAACAACGTGTGTTTTCCGAGCGATCAGCAGTCAACATAACGAAGCGGCGTGGTAGCCGCGCGTAGGGAAAAAGAAGCCAAGGTAAGCGCGGTGGCTTTGAGACGTTTTAGACTCAAGTGTCACCGTCTAGGACTCAGGAACATCCGTATTCTATATTGGAAACTGTGCCAGTGTAAAACAACGGGGCTCTATTTTAGAAACCCTAGTTTACAGGAACGACATTGTAGCACTCCAGGAGACGAGACTGGGCGATCAGCTACTCCGAATTGCCGGCTTCAAATGTTTCTATAACAGACGACATCTGGGAACGGCGATTCTCGTTCGCGACAGCATGGTGGCGTCAGAGCTAGACATGTCCAGTTGGAACAGTGACGATATACAAATACAGGCGTTGAGAGTTCATTCCAGTATACCATTCGTGTTGGTTAATGTTTATGCCCGCAATGCGAGTGTGGACGCCCAGAAGTGGCAGTGCTTAAGTGGCATATTAGGCCACGAGAGAAATGTTATTTTCTGTGGTGACTTCAACGCTAAAGGCAGATCATGGGGAAACACTTCCTCCAATACACAAGGGGAGGAGCTCGAGACTGCACTGGAAACCATCGACCTGGTTTGTATCAACAGTGGCTGTGTCACCAGGACAGCAAGCCGTCCAGGCGATGAGGACAGTGCTATTGATCTGGCGCTAGTTTCACCTTCACTCACTACAGTGTGTAGATGGGGTGTCCTAGGACACCATGGCAGCGACCACCACCCATGCAGCATATTGGTGGAGAAAGGCAGAACCAGGCAGCACAAGCTAAAGGTAAAGACGTTCCAGTATGACAGTACAGGGCAAGATGTGGTGAGTAAAATAAGACGTGACAAGCGCAGAACGTTTCAGGGCAGGAAGAAAGGAAAAAAAGCTGGGAGCAGCCACCGTGGTGGAGTTTCGAGGTGGAGAAGGCTTGGGTGGATAAGCGTAGTGCTGTAAGGAGATGGCAAAATGCCAAGAAGAACAGAGCTGGTCATCCTAGTCCCTGCTTGCACTTAGAAAGAGAGATGCACACAAAAGTAAGCTATTTCAAAAAACTGGTCACGGTGGTTAAAAGCGAAAAATGGGCAGAGGTGTGTCAAAGAGTAAGCACAGACAAGTCACTGAAATTGTTCTGGCGACTACATAAAAGCATGAGTGGTGTAGTCAAGAATAAGAGCATTTCTGACTTCCAAGGTGCTGACCTCATCTGGCAGAGGACTGACGAGGACAAGGGCAAAGCCCTCTTTGAACGCTACCTTGAGCAGAGCAACCAGACAGACATGGGAGGCCGGAATCTGGCCAAGGAGGTCACCTCAGACAGATGCAAGGCCCAGAACACTTCGGATGAAGACACAGTGACAGTGAAAGAAATCAAGGCTGTGCTTCGACGATCAAAAAACAGTGCTCCAGGTCCTGATGGCATAAGATACGACGACATAAATAGGTGTACCGACAATGAGCTAGAGAAACTAGCAGACATGTACAACAACAGTATAGGGAGTGCTAGCATCAAGGAGGAATGGTTACACAGCTATCTGATTCCCTTGCCGAAGCCTGACAAAGACCACAAGAAAATTCAGGGATATCGAATTATAACCATGCAGAATACAATAGGCAAGCTGCTGGAGAAGGTAATTGCCAGGAAAATATCAAGCCAACTAGAGAGGCAAGGTGTTTTCCCACCTACCCTGGGTGGGTACCGTCCAAAAAGAGAAACCTGGACCAATGCAGCAGTCTTTGCCCACGATGTCTATGAAGGTTTCCACTCAGGCACTGAAACCGTTGCTGCAGCGATTGATCTTGAGGACGCATACAACAGAGTACCACTGGATTTTTTAATGTTTCAGCTTCTTGAACTAAACGTAAGTCCATTCCTCCTTAGTTGGATCGCTGCAGCTCTCTTCCAACGGAAAGTAGTTTTTAGATGTGGCAGTTGGACTTCGGAACCAACAACAATATATCCTGGCCTACCACAGGGATCACCATTATCTCCGGTACTGTTCAACGCCTACACAGTGAGAATCACCAGTGAGCAGATCACTGGACCTGGCAGGACATTGTCATATGCCGATGATGTTTTAGTGTATCGTCAGGGTAAGGATAGAGAGGAGGTTGCTGTGGAACTACAAACCGAACTCAATCGCATAAGTACTTGGTGTGATGAAGCTGGGGCAATGGTCAACCCAACAAAGGCAACAGTGACTTGGTTCTCGTTGAATAATCATATTGTCAACAATCCAACACCAACTGTAATGCTGTGTTCAGAGACGGTGGAAAGAACGCAGGCAATGAATTACCTGGGGATACGGTTTGATCGAAGCCTTGCTTATAATGTGCACATAGACCAGGTGATAACAAAGGCCAAGCGGGGTTTGGCAGCGATGCGGGTGATGGCGGCAGCAAACTGTGAGCAGCGCCATCTATGTCTTCTGTACGAGGGGCTGGTCATGTCTGTTTTGGAGTATGCAATGGCAATCCTGACTGTCAGCCATAAGCAGATAGAAAGGATGGAAAGGATACAGAATGAAGCTATGCGCATTATTCTTGGATGTACAAGAGATACAGCATGCAGGGCGATGCGCTACCTTCTTGATTTTCCAACCATTGAAGAGAGAATGCAAGTTTGCAGGGCACGTGCCTACCTCAGAATTAACGCAAACACACAGCATCCACTGCATAGTGAAATTAGGAAGGTGAAGGGCAGCAGGTTAAAAAGAGGACGGTCGTGGATGGGTCAAGCCGAGGACATTCTTCAACAGGTGTGTTCACTTGAGGACTTAGAACCTGGCGAGGAGTGGGTGCAAGTGCCAACAGACTTCTGCACATCCTTTTCAGTTTGCATCCAACTAGATAGAAAATGCAGACAAGAAAATCCGGCTGCTGTTGAGGCTGAAGTACAAGCGTTGATTTTCGAGAATTCGCTAGACAGTGACGCGGTCATCTACACAGATGGGTCGGTCGTCCGACATGTGAGAAGCTCATGGGCCTTTACAGCTCGGGCCGGAGGGAGAATTGTGAAGGAGGACTCTGGTGCTTTCACTGAAACCACAAGTAGCCTGACCATGGAAGTCATGGCAGTAAGTAAAGCAATAACATGGCTCGAGACACAGACATTCACTAGGGCTTGTTTCCTTAGCGACTCAATGAACATGATCAAGAGGATAGAGGAGGGGTCGATCCGAAGAGAATGGTTGCTGCCTCTGAAGCGGTCTCGGCTGGCAAAGATTAGTTTCATCTTCGTGCCAGGGCATGCGGGAGTACAAGGAAATGAGCGGGCTGACAAGCTCGCAGGTGAGGCTACTGTTGAGGGCGGACGCGCCATGGACCAGGCTGACATTCTGAATGCTCTACGAGAAGTGAGACTTTTGCAAGAACCAAGTGATGACTGTGAATCTACAACAATGGCCAGACTGCGAGAGCAGCAAATTAAAAGAGGGGTGGCCAAACAAGAACACTACGCAGGAAGCCAAAGAAGATTGATAAACCAACACAGAACTGGCGTCGTTAGCCGCTACACGCTGCGGGATTTGCTGAGGAGGGGATCCGAGCACTTATGGACTGAATGGTCCGATGTGCAACGAGGATGATCTGTCGACTAACTAACTAACTAACTAAAATATACATATTACCAAAAAACATATACATATACATATATACATAACATATATACATATACACAGAACACATATACAAATACACAATCAATACACAGCGATACATATACACGGGTACAAAAAATATACATATACACAAGACACGATAAAAAACCACATTAACATAAACACATATACATATACACATATACATATACACATATACATATACACATATACACATACACATATACACATATACATATACACAGTATACATATACACATATACATATACACATATACATATACACATATACACATATACATATACACATATACATATACACATATACATATACACATATATCACAGATACATATACACATATACATATACACAGTATACATATACACATATACATATACACATATACACATATACATATACACAGTATACATATACACATATACATATACACATATACACATATACACATATACATATACACATATACATAACACATATACATATACACATATACATATCTACATATACATATACACATATACACATATACATATACATATACACATTTTACATATAACTTTAAAAATAACAATATACACATATACACATATACATATACACATATACAAATTTTACATATCCCAAAATACATATAAAACCATACATATAAAAATTAACATATGACAGATACATATACACATACAAATATACATACATATTTTGCATACATATATATACACATATACATATTTACATATACGCATATACAAAACCATCCATCATATGCCATGCCGGCAAGCGTCGGCGGTAATGTTTTCCCAATCTCACTTGATTACCAGAGTCGGGATCAGCTCCGTGTTTCTGTCTCGACCATTCCACGAGACCAAGCCCTCAAGGTATTTGCTTTAAGGGGCTTTCCCCCTTTGGTTTTGTTCCTTCGATCTTGCCAGTTGTCACCAAGTTCCCAATTCAATTTTTCTCATAACATGCCCAAAAAATTTTGATGTCTACGTCTAATGGTCTCGTTTCTTGAAGGACTTGTTTATTGGTCTTTCTGGTTCCTCAGAAAACCACATTTCTACAGCCATCAGATGTTTTTTAGCTTGACTGCTCATTGTCCAAGCTTCACATTCAATAAAAGTACAAATTCTATGTAGCACCCCAACACTCTTTTTTTCGTTTCAGTTGACATCTTGGGTTTTTGCGTCAGTATGTTTTTCATCATAAAGGCTACTTTTGCCATGGCGATTCTTGTTCTAATCTATCAAGCATCTCCCATCAGATGTTATTACTGTTCCGAAGATAATGTACCTATTCACTTGTTGAAGAATATTCCCATTTACTTGTATATTACATTGTGGTATTTCGTTCTTCCTAGTGACGACCATAATCTATGTCTTTTTACAATTTAATTCTAACCCTAGTTGTTCACTGTGTGTTAAAAACCGCATCTACTAAATGTTGCAGGTCCTGTTCAGGGCTGCAATCAAGACTGTATCATCTGCATATCTAATGTTATTGATGCATCGTCCCCAATGTTGATTCCTTCCATATTTTCAATATTTCTGAAAAAAACTTTCACTGTACAGGGAAAACAGATCTGGAGACATTGAACATCCCTGTCTCACACCTCTCTCAATAGGCTGATATTAGCCTACTCATTATCAACTCTTATGACATTTGTTGTTTCCAATATATGTTTTTTTTTTTACAAGTTTTTACATATGACTATACACCCCAACATATAAAAATATACATGTAACATATAAAATATAAAACACAAACATAACATACATACATATTCATATACATTTTCACATATACATTAAAACATATGCATATATACAAAACGCACACACATATACACATACACACAAACATATTTTCACTTTACATACACGCAAACATATGAAGGTGTTGGGGCCCGGATAACGCAGATGTGGGTTTAGGGACCTTTGGGATGACGTGTATAGTGTGCAAGAGCAGATACATATCATGGCCAGGTGAGGAAGATACGACAGAGGTGACCCGTGGATCTGGCCGACACTCCGTACCCGAGATACGGCAGATGGTGACCCGTGGATCTGGCGAACACTCCGTACACCTAGATACAGCAGATAGTGACCCGTGGATCTGGCCGACACTCCATACTCCTAGATACGGCAGATGGTGACCTTGGATCTGGCCGACACTCCGTCCCAAAAGGCAGATGGTGACCCGTGGATCTGGCCGACACTCCGTACCCTAGATACGGCAGATGGGCCCCGGGGAAATTCTGGCCGACACTCCGTACTCCTAGATAGGGAGATGGGGGACCCGTGGTTTCTGGCCGACACTCCGTACCCCAAGATATGGCAGATAGTGAAGTTGTGTGTGTGTGTATCTGTCTGTGGTGTGTGTATATATTATATATAAAATATATTATATATATAATTTTAATATATATAAATACACACACCACACACACCTAGCTGACCCGGCCGGCTTCCCCCAGTCCCTGGGGGGAAATCATCATCTATCGGGTCTGTATGCCCTGCTTGTTTGTCTGTCTGTCTGTCTATATGTCTGTCTGTCTGCTGCCGGCGCGGCTTCACTTAGCCCCTGGTGGGAAGCATCTCATTTAATTCATGTAAGTAGTATAAAAGCTCCCGTTCCTTTCCCGACTATCTATCTGTCTGTCTGTCTGTCGTCTATTTTTTCTGTCTGTCTATCTGTCGTCAGATCCGGGCCCCGGCTTCGCCCAGCCCCTGATGGGGAGTATCTCTTTTAAATTTCCTATAAGTAGTCATATAAGTTCCCGTTCCCGACTGTCTATCTGTCTGTCTGTCTGTCTGTCTGTCTGTCTGTCTGATGACCCGGCCCGGCCCGGATGTCTGTCTGTCTGTCTGTCTGTCTGTTTGTCTGTCTGTTGCCTGTCTGTCTGCCTGCCTGCCTACCCGCCCGTCCGTCTCTCCCTCCATCTATCCCACCCTCTCTATCTATCTATCTATCTATCTATCTATCTATCTATCTATCTATCTATCTATCTATCTATCTATCTATCTATTCTATCTATAGCCAGGGACGTAACCTAAGATATAGCAATGCTACTAAAAGTTATGTCCTTTATATAATTTGTCTTATGTTAAGTCATGTAATTTAATATTAAATTTAGTAGGTAAATAGCTGATTTACACTTAAAAAAAACTATGACAGTTGGTTTGCACGAGGACTGAAAAGAAAACATGTAGAAAATTTCATCTCAATCGGATGGACCGTTCGCGAACGCATAAAGAACGGACCCACATACATCCTTTATATATATATATATATATATATATATATATATATATATATATATATATATATAAAATATATTTTATATATATATATACGTGCGTGCGTGCGCGTTTATATATGTGTGTGAGTGTGTCAGCAACTGTGGTTTAGGAAATGTGAATGCGGTTTTTTCGTCTGCTGCGTTCATCCGGAGTTGTTTTACTTCGGACGTGATTGCGTTGTGCCGGGTTTTACACCCAGAGCTGCGTTCTTGCGCCGTAGGCCGACACATCCGATTTTATGCGGGCATTTGTTGACCGGGTTAACCTTCCCGGGGGGATGCGGTTTCATAATCCCGACATACCGGGCAGGAGTAGTCGCTGGAAAATTTGGGAGCAAAATCTCTTTGCGTTATTTTCAGAATGGTATGAGCCTGGGCCCCGTGGGTGTTATCCCAGGCGGCACGCTAAACAAAACACATGAGCACTGTGGCCTGTTGGGGGACAGACATAAAAACATGAATTTCTTCTAGGAGAAAAAGAAATCGCCGAATGGATAAGGGCGATCGTTCTTAAAAAACCCGGTGTGCTGTTTCTGGGGTGGGGGATGTAACCCCCTACAACGGTCAGTTGGACTAAACATTTCTCGCCCTTGGCTTGGGGCCGTAAATTACAAAATCTCTGAAGTAGGAGTTGGTTCGCCTGATGGGGAGGGACTCTGGTAATAGGGAAAATTAATCCCAAAAGCAAAATTCAGCAAAAGTACTACTAGAAGCGCATGTCTCGACTACCTGAGTTCCAAAACGAAGGAGGCCCCCCCTTCACCCCGCCCCCCCCCCCCCCCCCAACCAAAAATTTAAAACCCCTGCGTCTTCATTAGTGTACAGGTGACCTTGGCCAGACTTTACTGCATACAAAGGCTGAAAAAACCTTTACAATTCCCAAAATGAAAAAACCCTTCTTATTTTCACGTGACATAATCACATATTGATGTGTTCGTTGCCAGAGTCGGGAGTACTGCACATCAGCGTGTTTCTCTCCGCGGAAAGGGGACTGTTTCTTTTTAGGGTATCACCCTCCAAATTTTTGCTCTTAGCAATCTTTGTTTTGGAAAAAAGTTTAAATTTTCATTTGTAAAGAGCCCAATTTGTTTTCAACAGTGTGCACTCAAACAATTGTGGTTTAATGTGTGTGAGTGTTCGAATTATTTAGCACTTTTTTCCTGCTGAACGGAAGTGACATGATGATCCCCCTAATCGCCCAGTACTCACCTACCTACCCACCTACCTACCCGTACCTACCTACCCACCTACCCCCACCCATCTAACCACCCCCCCATCTACCTATCTACCTACCTAACCACCTACTCACTTACCTACCTACCTATCTACCTACCTACCCACCCACCTATCGATCTACCTACCTACCCACCCCCCCCCCGTCTGTCTGTCTGTCTGTCTGTCTGTCTGTCTGTCTGTCTGTCCGTCCGTCCGTCCGACTGTCTGTCTGTCCGTCTGTTTGTCTATCCGTCCGACTGCTTGTCGGGTCTGTCCTATATCCGCCTGTGTATCCGTGGGCCCCAAATCTCTGGGGGTCTGTCTATCTGATCCACTCATATCTGTCGCCCTATGCCTCCCGCCCAGTGAGCGCAATAAATAAGCCCCGCTACTCGCAGATAAAAAAATTGTTCTAAAAAATTGTAGTAGCTAGTTCGGCCCCTGCGCCGGGGGTTAGTGACCGCATTTTCACAAATCCACCGAAGGTTCAAAATCTGTCGCCAGCTATTTGGGAAATAGATCGTTTTACGTTGATTTCGATGACGTGAGGCGTCGGCAAAAGGGTAAAAACTGCGAAGTAAATCACACACAGCTAGTACATGTTCGAGTTGATAGCAACGTTCGTAAAAGTGCATGCAACTAACTGTTTAGTAGTTAGCAAGTCACGTGTCTGCGGGTCTTAAAGGGCTTGAGTTTTTAAAATTTTGGTACGTTGTCGTCGGTCTTTGGGGTTCAACCCGTACAACGGTCAGTTGGACTTCAAAATTGAATTCCTGTTCAGAAAACAATGACAAACTTTTTTTTTCGTATATCCTTTACAGAAAAAATTGCAATTTCAAAACACCAGCATTTTCATTTGCTGTTGATGTCGTGGGAAGTTTACGTTTATTAGTTTTCCATTGCTTTCTGAACGACCGGCTCACATACTCCGTAAGGAACCAGACGCGCGATCCTCTGCCAAATCTCGCGCAGCTGTGTTTCGTACGAGAGTATACGGGATTACGAACAACGTTTCCCTTTAAACCCCCACGCTGGGAACCCTGAATTTAAAAGCCTATAAAATCCCAACCAAAACCAATAAATGCCCGGGTTTGGGGGCAACGTTCTAAAAAAGGATTTTAAATTAAACTTTTTAGTAGTTAAGAACCCGGGGGCTACACAGAGTGCTTGGGGTTCTGTGGCCGTTTCTCAGAGTTTAAGTCATTAAAATTTTTTTTTTTTATGTACGACTTCTCTGTGGTGTTGTGGGTTGTTGTCCCATCAGCAAAACCACGAAAGAAAGCCCGTACTGGTTGATCCTTTGGGTTTCCTTTCCAAACTGTAAACCAAAAAAAGTTATTATTTTTTTACTTTACCCCTTTTTGTTTTAAGAGGCTATTACTGTGGGCCCTTTTAAATAAGGGCGTTACTTAATCCTTTTTGGCCAGTTAGTTATTACTTTAAAACCCTTTTTTTTCCACACAGCTGTTTCTGTAAAACCCCTTTTTCCCAGACGGTGTTTCTTTTAAACCCCTTTGGGCCCCTTTGGCTGCTGCTTTAACCCCCTTTTTCCCATTTCGGCTGCTGCTTTTAAACCCCCCTTTTTCCCCGACAGCTGCTACTTTAACATTTCTTTCAAAAAAACTGTTGTTTATTTTCTGCCAAAAAACTTTTTAAATTTAAAACCCATGGTTTCCCGAAACCCGTTCCCTTTTAATTTGTATGTTTTTATCGTATATTAACCCTTTAACCCATCCTATCCCAGGGGAAATATTTCTTTAAACCCCTCTGTCCCAGGAAAGGGGGGTTACTTTAATTTCTTTTACCCAAAAGTGTTACTTTAAACCCTTTTTATCACAGACAGCTGTTACTTTAAACTTTATGTCCCAGACGGTGGTTTTCACTAAATTTTCTGCCCAGATGGCGGTTACTTTTTACTTCTACCTCAGAAAATGGTTTCTTTAACCCCTTTATTTAGACAGCTGCTACTTTAACCTTGGGGTTCCCCGACACTGTTTTTGTAACCCCTTTTTGGGGACCGGACTAGTTATTCTAATTTTTTTTGTCCCAGGGCGGCGGGTTTCTAGGGGCCCCTTCTGTCCCCGGGTATAAATTTAAAGGGGAAAGGGGTAGACATCGTGCCCACCATGGGGGGTTCGATTCCCCGTGGCCGAATTCGGATTTTTAAAAAAAAAACATGGGCTCACAGATGACCCCGTCTAAATTTGGGACCAAGAATGTGGAGGTAGTAAAGGCGGGCCCTTTTGATACTAATCATATCACCCTGCGGTGAAAATTTTATGTCGTGGAAAGAAAGAAGCGGCGTTTAGTAGGGCCTTGTATTTCAGGCCCCCCCCTTTTATTTTAATGTCCCCCAAATTTTTCATGGCCCCAAGCTCAGACAAGGGGGACATTTTTTATACGTGTCGTACAAATACATAAAAAAATTATAAACAAAACACACAAACACACACACCACACACACACACAAAAACCCCACACACATAATTTTTCGGAAAAATTTATAATTGAAATATTTTTGATAGTAAAAGGGATTTGCTATTACTTTTTATACAACAACAATAACAAAAAATATAATAAACAACAAAAAAAAATTTATGGGGGCCAACGAACAATAGTTTATCATAAATGCTTTTTCTAAAAAAATGTCGCCTGTCCTTTATATGAAGTCGTATTCACCCAGAAATTTTTTTTTTTTTTTTGGGGTTTTGTGATTTCTTGAAAAATTTTACTTTAAAGTAGCGGCCTTTCCTTTTTTGGGAACAACCAGCACTCACACCATTTTAGAAAACCAGGGGCAAGGGAGGCGAAATCCCCTGCAAATTTTGTTTTAAACCCCGTATGCTGGGTAGGGGGAAATTTAAATTAAAGGGGCCACCCGCGTCGACAAATGCTGTTTGCAGGTATTTAATTTATTCAAGTTTTGCATTTTTTTTTTAAAGGGGCCCATTTCGAGCCCTGTGGGGCTGTGAAGCGGATTGAGTATATGGTGCTAGTAAACCCACATTATGATAGATCAAAACAATGAGCATTCGAAAATCAAGACCATTTGGGGGAAGTTTGTCAATGCAAAATGTGGTCCCTTTTTACAATACATTACAGTTTAATATATAAACTGTAATGTAATAGTGTAAAGGGAGCCACGATTTTGCAGTGACAACCTGACTGTCGGTCCAATGGTCTTGAGTTCGAATGCTCATTGATTGATCTATCATAATGTGAGGCTACTAGCACCATATACTCAATACGCTTCACAGCCCCACATGGCTCGTATAGTCACCTTTACTGTCATACTTGAATCAATTAATACCTGCAAACAGCATTTGTCGACGCTGTGGCTCCGTACGTAATTCCCTATCCAGCATACCGCGTTTGAAACATAATTGCATGGGATTTCGCGTGCCTTGCGCTGGTTTTCATACAATGGTGTGAGTGCTGGTTGTTCAGAAAGGAATGGCAAGCTACTGAACGTAAAATTGTCAAGAAATCACAAACACCCAAAAAAAAAAAATAATGCTGGGGTGAATACGACTTCATATAAAGGACAGGCGACTATTTTCTTAGAACAGCATTTATGATAAAATCTATTGTTCGATTGGCTCCATATTTTTTATTGTTGTTATTATTATTATTTTTGTTATTGTTGTTGATATAAAATGTAATAGCATAATCTTTGACTATCAACAATATTTCAATTATAATTTTACAGAAATATGTATGTGTGTGTGTGTGTGTGTGTGTGTGTGTGTGTGTTTATAAGTGTTTATGTATGTGTACGTACACGTATATAATAAATGTACCCATTGTCTGAGCTTGTGCCAGTGAATAATTGAGACATATACAATCACAGCGGGCAGTGTATACAAGAGACCTCACTCACGCCGCTTCATTCAGGTCACGACATCAAATCACCGCAGGGTGATATGATTAGTATCACAAGGGTCGCCTTTACTACCTCACACATTCTTGGTACCCAATTTAGACTGGGTCGATCTGTGAGCCCATGTCCATTTTTAAAAATCCGAATTCGGCCAGCAGCGGATCGAACCCACCATGGTCGGCATGCGAGTGTCTAGCCACTTCCCTTTCAATTGATACCCTGGGACAGAGAGGAGTCTAGTAACCGCCGTCTGGGACATAAAGAATTAGAATAACAGTAGTCCGGTACAGAAAGGGTTACAGAAACAGCTGTCTGGGACACAAATGGTTAAAGTAGCAGCTGTCTAGAATAGAAAGGGTTAAAGTAACAGCTTTCTGAGGTAGAAAGTATTAAAGTAACCGCCATCTGGGACAGAAAGAATTAGTGTAACCACCGTCTGGGACATAAAGATTAAAGTAACAGCTGTCTGTGATAGAAAGGGTTAAAGTAACAGCTTTCTGGAGTAGAAAGTATTAAAGTAACCGCCGTCTGGGACAGAGAGGGTTAAAGTAATAGCTGCCTGGGATAGGATGGGTTAAAGTAATATACGATGAAACATAGCGAATTAAAGTAACAGCTGTCTGGAACACATAGAGTTAAAGTAATAGTCATTTTGGACAGAAAGGAATAAAACAACAGTTGTTTGAGAAGAAAATGTTAAAGTAGCAGCTGTCTGGGACAAAAAGGGTTAAAGCAGCAGCCGTATGGGACAAAAGGGTTAAAGCAGCAGCCGAATGGGACAAAAGGGTTAAAGTAACAGCCGTCTGGGACAGAAAGGGTTACAGTAACAGCTGTGTGGAACAAAAAGGGTTAAAGTAATAACTAACTGGGACAGAAAGGATTAAAGTAACAGCCATCTTAGTTAGAAAGGGTCAAAGTAATAGCCATCTTAGACAGAAAGGAGTAAAGTAACAAAATAATAACTTATTTTGGTTACAGATTGAAAGGAAAACCCACAAGGATCAACCAGTACGGGCTTATCTTTCGTGGCTTTGCTGATCGGACAACAAGCCACAACACCACAGAGAAGTCGTACATATAACATAATTTAATGACTTGACTCTGAGCACGGACACAGAACCCCAAGCACTCTGTGTAGCACCCGGTTCATTAACTACTAAAATGTTAATTGCAAATCCTTTATAGAACGTTGTAACCAACCCGGGCATTTATTGGCTGGTTGTGATTTTATAGGCAATTTTAATTCACGGTCTCCCAGGCGTAGGGGTTAAGGACGTTGTTCGTAATCCCGTATACTCTCGTACGAAACACAGCTGCGCGAGATTTGGCAGAGGATCGCGCCGTGCTGGTTACTTACGGGAGTATGTGAGCCGGTCGTTCAGAAAGCAATGGCAAACTAATGAACGTAAAACTTGCCACGACATCAACAGCAAATGAAAAATGCTGGTGTTGATTGCAATGTTCTGTAAAGGATATACGAAAAAAAAAGTTTGTCATTGCTTTCTGAACAGGAATTCAAGTTTGAAGTCCAACTGACCGTTGTACGGGTTGAACCCCAAAGACCGACGACAACGTACCAAAAGTTTAAACTCAAGCCCGTTAAGACCCGCAGACACGTAGACTTGCTAACTACTAAACAGTTAGTTGCATGCCCTTTTACAGAACGTTGCTATCAACTCGAACATGTACTGGCTGTGTGTGATTTACTTCGCAGTTTTACCCATTGCCGACGCCTCACGTCATCGAAATCAACGTACAACGATCTACTTCCAAATAGCTGGCGACAGATTTTGAACCTTCGGTGGATTTGTGAAAATGCGGTCACTAACCCCCAAGGCGCAGGGGCCGACAACTAGCTACTACAATTTTCTAGAACAATTTTCTATCTGCGAGTAGCGGGGCATTATTTATTGCGCTCACTGGGCAGTAGGCATAGGTCGACAGATATGAGTGGATCAGATAGACAGACCCACAGAGATTCGGGCCGACGGATACACAGGCGGATATAGGACAGACAGACAAGCAGTCGGACGGATAGACAAACAGACGGACAGACAGACGGACGGACGGACGGACAGACAGACAGACAGACAGACAGACAGACAGACAGACGGGTAGGTGGGTGGGTAGGTAGGTAGATCGATAGGTGGGTGGGTAGGTAGGTAGATAGGTAGGTAGGTAAGTGAGTAGGTGGTTAGGTAGGTAGATAGGTAGATGGGCGGGTGGTTAGATAGGTGGGGGTAGGTAGGTAGGTAGGTACGTAGGTAGGTAGGTGGGTAGGTAGGTGAGTACTAGGCGATTAGGAGGATCATCATGTCACGTCCGTTCAGCAGGAAAAAGTGCTAAAATAATTCGAACACTCACACACATTAAACCACGATTGTTTGAGTGCACACTGTTGCAAACTAATTGCTCTTTACAAATGTAAATTACGTTTCCACAACAAAGATTGCTAAGAGCTAAAATAGGGAGGGTGATACCCTGAAAAGAAACAGTACCCTATCGCGGAGAGAAACACGCTGATGTGCAGTACTACAGACTCTGGCAACGAAACACAATCAATATGTGATTATGTCACGTGAAAAATAAGAATGGTTTTCAGTTTGAATTGTAAAGGTTATTCAGCCTTTGTATGCAGTAAAGTCTGGCCAAGGTCACCTGTACACTAATGAAGACGCAGAGGTTTAATTTGTTGAGGGGGGGGGGGGGGGGGGGGCGGGGTGAAGGGTGGGCCTCCTTCGCTTTGAACTCAAGTGTAGTCGAGACATGCTACTTCTAGTAGTACTGTGCTGAATTTTGCGTTTGGATTAACTTTCCCTATTACCAGAGTCCCTCGCCATCAGGCGAACCAACTCCTACTTCAGAGATATTTGTAATTTACGTCCGCAAGCCAAGGACGAGAAAATGTTTAGTCCAACTGACCGTTGTAGGGGTTACATCCCCTACCACAGCATCAGCACACCGGATGTTTAAGAACGATCGCCCTTATCCATTCGGCGATGCTGTTCTCCTAGAAGAAATTCATGTTTCTTATGTCTGTCCTCCAACAGGCCACAGTGCTCATGTGTTTTGTTTAGCGTGCCGCCTGGGATAACACCCACGGCCGAGGCTCATACCATTCTGAAAATAAACGCAAAGAGATGTGCTCCCAAATTGCCAGCGACATACTCCTGACCCGGTATGTCGGGATTATGAAACCGCATCCCCCCGGGAAGGTTAACCCGGTCAACAAATGCCCGCATAAGTCGGATGTGTCGGCCTAACGGCGCAAGAACGCAGCTCTGCTGTAAACAGGCACAACGCAATCACGTCCGAAGTAAAACAACTCCGGATGAACGCAGAAGAAGAAGAAACCGCATTCACATTTCCTAAACCACAGTTGCTGACACACTCACACACATATATAAGCGCGCACGCACGCACGTATATATATATATATATATATATATATATATATATATATATATATATATATATATATATATATATATATATATATATAAAGGATGTATGTATGTGGGTCCGTTCTTTATGCGTTCGCGAACGGTCCATCCGATTGAGATGAAATTTTCTACATGTTTTCTTTTCAGTCTCGTGCAACCAACTGTCATAGTTTTTTTTTAGTGTAAATCAGCTATTTACCTACTAAAATTTAATATTAAAATTACATGACTTAACATAAGAAAAATTATATAAAAGGACATAACTTTTAGTAGCATTGCTATATCTTAGGTTACGTCCCCTGGCTATAGATAGATAGATAGATAGATAGATAGATAGATAGATAGATAGATAGATAGATAGATAGATAGATAGATAGATAGATAGATAGATAGATAGATAGAGAGGGTGGGATAGATGGAGGGAGAGACGGACGGACGGGTAGGCAGGCAGGCAGACAGACAGGCAGACAGACAGACAGACAGACAGACAGACAGACAGACAGACATCCGGGCCGGGCCGGGTCATCAGACAGACAGACAGACAGACAGACAGACAGACAGATAGACAGTCGGGAACGGGAACTTATATGACTACTTATATGAATTAAATGAGATACTCCCCATCAGGGGCTGGGCGAAGCCGGGCCGGATCTGACAGACAGATAGACAGACAGACAAATAGACAGACAGACAGACAGACAGATAGATAGTCGGGAACGGGAACGGGAGCTTATATGACTACTTACATGAATTAAATGAGATGCTTCCCACCAGGGACTAAGTGAAGCCAGTCAGACAGACAGACAGACATATAGACAGACAGACAAACAAGCAGACAGACAGACAGATAGATAGATAGATTCCCGCCAGGGACTGGGCGAAGCCGGGCCGGGTCAGCTAGTGTGTGTGTGTGTGTATATATATATATATATATATATATATATATATATATATATATATATATATATATATACACACACACACCACAGACAGATACACACACACAGACTATCACTATCTGCCATATCTTGGAGTACGGAGTGTCGGCCAGATCCACGGGTCACCATCTGCCGTATCTAGGAGTACGGAGTGTCGGCCAGATCCACGGGTCACCATCTGCCGTATCTAGGAGTACGGAGTGTCGGCCAGATCCACGGGTCACCATCTGCCGTATGAGTACGGAGTGTCGGCCAGATCCACGGGTCACCATCTGCCGTATGAGTACGGAGTGTCGGCCAGATCCACAGGTCACCATCTGCCGTATCTAGGAGTATGGAGTGTCGGCCAGATCCACGGGTCACTATCTGCTGTATCTAGGTGTACGGAGTGTTCGCCAGATCCACGGGTCACCATCTGCCGTATCTAGGAGTACGGAGTGTCGGCCAGATCCACTGGTCACCATCTGTCGTATCTTCCTCACCTGGCCATGATAATGTATCTGCTCTTGCACACTATACACGTCATCCCAAAGGTCCCTGACCACATCTGCGTTATCCTGCACCAACACCTTCATATGTTTGCGTGTATGTATAAGTGTATATGTTTGTGTGTGCGTATATGTATATATGCATATGTATATATGTATATGTGAAAATGTATATGAATATGTATGTATGTATATGTTTGTGTGTATATGTATATGTTACATGTATATGTGTATATGTATGTGTGTATAGTCATATGTAAAAGACTTGTAAAAAAAAAAACAACATATATTGGAAACAACAAACTGTCATAAGAGTTGATAATGAAGTAGGCCAATATCAGCCTATTAAGAGAGGCGTGAGACAGGGATGTGCAATGTCTCCAGATCTGTTTTCCCTGTACAGTGAAAGTATTTTCAGAAATATTGAAAAAATATGGAAGGAATCAACATTGGGGGACGATGCATCAATAACATTAGATATGCAGATGATAGAGTCTCGATTTCAGACAATGAACAGGACCTGCAACATTTAGTAGATGCGGTTGTTACACACAGTGAACAACTAGGGTTAGAATTAAATTGTAAAAAGACATAGATTATGGTCGTCACTAGGAAGAACGAAATACCACAATGTAATATACAAGTAAATGGGAATATTCTTCAACAAGTGAATAGGTACAATTATCTCGGAACAGTAATAACATCTGATGGGAGATGCCTTGAATAGATTAGAACAAGAATCGCCATGGCAAAAGTAGCCTTTATGATGAAAAACATACTGACCAATAACAAGATGTCAACTGAAACGAGAAAAAGAGTGTTGAGGTGCTACATAGAACCTGTACTTTTATATGAATGTGAAGCTTGGACAATGAGCAGTCAAGCTGAAAAACATCTGATGGCTGTAGAAATGTGGTTTCTGAGGAACCAGAAAGACCAATGAACAAGTCCTTCAAGAAACGAGACATTAGACGTAGACAGTCAAAATTTTTTGGGCATGTTATGAGAAGAATTGAATTGGAGAACTTGGTGACAACTGGCAAGATCGAAGGGAACAGACCAAGGGGAAGACCTAGAAGCAAATACCTTGATGGCTTGGTCTCGTGGAATGGTCGAGACAGAAACACGGAGCTGATCCACGACTCTGGTAATCAAGTGAGATGGCAAAACATGACCGCCGACGCTTGCCGGCATGGCATATGATGGATGGTTATGTATATGCGTATATGTAAATATGTATATGTGTATATATATGTATGCATATATGTATGTATATATGTATGTGTATATGTATCTGTGCATATGTATATGTGTATATGTATGTGTGTATATGTATGTGTGTATATGTATATGTGTATATGTGTATATGTATATGTGTATATGTGTATATGTGTATATGTATATGTGTATATGTATATGTGTATATGTATATGTATATGTGTATATGTGTATATGTATATGTATATATGTATATGTGTATATGTATATGTGTATATGTATATGTGTATATGTATATGTGTATATGTGTATATGTGTATATGTATATGTGTATATGTATACTGTGTATATGTATATGTGTATATGTATATGTGTATATGTATATGTGTATATGTATACTGTGTATATGTATATGTGTATATGTATATGTGTATATGTGTATATGTATATGTGTATATGTATATGTGTATATGTATATGTGTATATGTGTATATGTATATGTGTATATGTATATGTGTATATGTATACTGTGTATATGTATATGTGTATATGTGTATATGTATATGTGTATATGTATATGTGTATATGTATATGTGTATATGTATATGTGTATATGTATATGTGTATATGTATATGTGTATATGTGTATATGTATATGTGTATATGTATACTGTGTATATGTATACTGTGTATATGTATATGTGTATATGTATATGTGTATATGTGTATATGTATATATGTATATGTATATATGTATATGTATATGTATATGTGTATATGTATATGTTAGTTAGTTAGTTAGTTAGTCGACAGATCATCCTCGTTGCACATCGGACCATTCAGTCCATAAGTGCTCGGATCCCCTCCTCAGCAAATCCCGCAGCGTGTAGCGGCTAACGACGCCAGTTCTGTGTTGGTTTATCAATCTTCTTTGGCTTCCTGCGTAGTGTTCTTGTTTGGCCACCCCTCTTTTAATTTGCTGCTCTCGCAGTCTGGCCATTGTTGTAGATTCACAGTCATCACTTGGTTCTTGCAAAAGTCTCACTTCTCGTAGAGCATTCAGAATGTCAGCCTGGTCCATGGCGCGTCCGCCCTCCACAGTAGCCTCACCTGCGAGCTTGTCAGCCCGCTCATTTCCTTGTACTCCCGCATGCCCTGGCACGAAGATGAAACTAATCTTTGCCAGCCGAGACCGCTTCAGAGGCAGCAACCATTCTCTTCGGATCGACCCCTCCTCTATCCTCTTGATCATGTTCATTGAGTCGCTAAGGAAACAAGCCCTAGTGAATGTCTGTGTCTCGAGCCATGTTATTGCTTTACTTACTGCCATGACTTCCATGGTCAGGCTACTTGTGGTTTCAGTGAAAGCACCAGAGTCCTCCTTCACAATTCTCCCTCCGGCCCGAGCTGTAAAGGCCCATGAGCTTCTCACATGTCGGACGACCGACCCATCTGTGTAGATGACCGCGTCACCTGTCTAGCGAATTCTCGAAAATCAACGCTTGTACTTCAGCCTCAACAGCAGCCGGATTTTCTTGTCTGCATTTTCTATCTAGTTGGATGCAAACTGAAAAGGATGTGCAGAAGTCTGTTGGCACTTGCACCCACTCCTCGCCAGGTTCTAAGTCCTCAAGTGAACACACCTGTTGAAGAATGTCTTCGGCTTGACCCATCCACGACCGTCCTCTTTTTAACCTGCTGCCCTTCACCTTCCTAATTTCACTATGCAGTGGATGTTGTGTGTTTGCGTTAATTCTGAGGTAGGCGCGTGCCCTGCAAACTTGTATTCTCTCTTCAATGGTTGGAAAATCAAGAAGGTAGCGCATCGCCCTGCATGCTGTATCTCTTGTACATCCAAGAATAATGCGCATAGCTTCATTCTGTATCCTTTCCATCCTTTCTATCTGCTTATGGCTGACAGTCAGGATTGCCATTGCATACTCCAAAACAGACATGACCAGCCCCTCGTACAGAAGACATAGATGGCGCTGCTCACAGTTTGCTGCCGCCATCACCCGCATCGCTGCCAAACCCCGCTTGGCCTTTGTTATCACCTGGTCTATGTGCACATTATAAGCAAGGCTTCGATCAAACCGTATCCCCAGGTAATTCATTGCCTGCGTTCTTTCCACCGTCTCTGAACACAGCATTACAGTTGGTGTTGGATTGTTGACAATATGATTATTCAACGAGAACCAAGTCACTGTTGCCTTTGTTGGGTTGACCATTGCCCCAGCTTCATCACACCAAGTACTTATGCGATTGAGTTCGGTTTGTAGTTCCACAGCAACCTCCTCTCTATCCTTACCCTGACGATACACTAAAACATCATCGGCATATGACAATGTCCTGCCAGGTCCAGTGATCTGCTCACTGGTGATTCTCACTGTGTAGGCGTTGAACAGTACCGGAGATAATGGTGATCCCTGTGGTAGGCCAGGATATATTGTTGTTGGTTCCGAAGTCCAACTGCCACATCTAAAAACTACTTTCCGTTGGAAGAGGGCTGCAGCGATCCAACTAAGGAGGAATGGACTTACGTTTAGTTCAAGAAGCTGAAACATTAAAAAATCCAGTGGTACTCTGTTGTATGCGTCCTCAAGATCAATCGCTGCAGCAACGGTTTCAGTGCCTGAGTGGAAACCTTCATAGACATCATGGGCAAAGACTGCTGCATTGGTCCAGGTTTCTCTTTTTGGACGGTACCCACCCAGGGTAGGTGGGAAAACACCTTGCCTCTCTAGTTGGCTTGATATTTTCCTGGCAATTACCTTCTCCAGCAGCTTGCCTATTGTATTCTGCATGGTTATAATTCGATATCCCTGAATTTTTTTGTGGTCTTTGTCAGGCTTCGGCAAGGGAATCAGATAGCTGTGTAACCATTCCTCCTTGATGCTAGCACTCCCTATACTGTTGTTGTACATGTCTGCTAGTTTCTCTAGCTCATTGTCGGTACACCTATTTATGTCGTCGTATCTTATGCCATCAGGACCTGGAGCACTGTTTTTTGATCGTCGAAGCACAGCCTTGATTTCTTTCACTGTCACTGTGTCTTCATCCGAAGTGTTCTGGGCCTTGCATCTGTCTGAGGTGACCTCCTTGGCCAGATTCCGGCCTCCCATGTCTGTCTGGTTGCTCTGCTCAAGGTAGCGTTCAAAGAGGGCTTTGCCCTTGTCCTCGTCAGTCCTCTGCCAGATGAGGTCAGCACCTTGGAAGTCAGAAATGCTCTTATTCTTGACTACACCACTCATGCTTTTATGTAGTCGCCAGAACAATTTCAGTGACTTGTCTGTGCTTACTCTTTGACACACCTCTGCCCATTTTTCGCTTTTAACCACCTTGACCAGTTTTTTGAAATAGCTTACTTTTGTGTGCATCTCTCTTTCTAAGTGCAAGCAGGGACTAGGATGACCAGCTCTGTTCTTCTTGGCATTTTGCCATCTCCTTACAGCACTACGCTTATCCACCCAAGCCTTCTCCACCTCGAAACTCCACCACGGTGGCTGCTCCCAGCTTTTTTTTCCTGCCCTGAAACGTTCTGCGCTTGTCACGTCTTATTTTACTCACCACATCTTGCCCTGTACTGTCATACTGGAACGTCTTTACCTTTAGCTTGTGCTGCCTGGTTCTGCCTTTCTCCACCAATATGCTGCATGGGTGGTGGTCGCTGCCATGGTGTCCTAGGACACCCCATCTACACACTGTAGTGAGTGAAGGTGAAACTAGCGCCAGATCAATAGCACTGTCCTCATCGCCTGGACGGCTTGCTGTCCTGGTGACACAGCCACTGTTGATACAAACCAGGTCGATGGTTTCCAGTGCAGTCTCGAGCTCCTCCCCTTGTGTATTGGAGGAAGTGTTTCCCCATGATCTGCCTTTAGCGTTGAAGTCACCACAGAAAATAACATTTCTCTCGTGGCCTAATATGCCACTTAAGCACTGCCACTTCTGGGCGTCCACACTCGCATTGCGGGCATAAACATTAACCAACACGAATGGTATACTGGAATGAACTCTCAACGCCTGTATTTGTATATCGTCACTGTCCCAACTGGACATGTCTAGCTCTGACGCCACCATGCTGTCGCGAACGAGAATCGCCGTTCCCAGATGTCGTCTGTTGTAGAAACATTTGAAGCCGGCAATTCGGAGTAGCTGATCGCCCAGTCTCGTCTCCTGGAGTGCTACAATGTCGTTCCTGTAAACTAGGGTTTCTAAAATAGAGCCCCGTTGTTTTACACTGGCACAGTTCCAATATAGAATACGGATGTTCCTGAGTCCTAGACGGTGACACTTGAGTCTAAAACGTCTCAAGCCACCGCGCTTACCTTGCTTCTTTTTCCCCTGCGCGGCTACCACGCCGCTTCGTTATGTTGACTGCTGATCGTTCGGAAAACACACGTTGTTCCGCCATGTTGAAAAAACGTAAACACAGACTTTGATGAGAACCACACACGCTGCTGAAAATTCACTCAAGGATGGCTTCGCTCGATGCACGAACTCCGTAGCACCCGCGCAGATCTTGAGTAGAAACTCCTGGTTTTACATCCTGGCACACCAATTACACGCAAGAAATGAATAAATCCATCCCTTACGCGAAAAGTTAACGAACACAAAACAACACGACCGTCCGTCGCCATCTTGAAACCGGAGATGCATACTTTGTGTGAAAACCAAAGCAAGGAGGTCTGCTTTCAAATCGCCCGCAGCTGTGTTTCGAACGCGGTATGCGGGATTGCGTATTTTTTTACATTGAAAAGATACGTTTAAATTTTAAGTAATGGTAAAGGTTAGACCGTACCCAGAACATCAGGGCTTATATGTTATGTAAAAATTGTTTGCAATGGAAGTAACGTTTTGATTGGAAAAGTGTAATTATAGTGTTATGAGAATGTGAAGATTTGATAGAATTGTTTTTATTGGAATGAACGGATTGTATATTGAAGTAAGGAAGGATCGTGATTGAAGGAAGATATGTTTTGTGAAAAAAAGAAGGATTTTTTGAAATGAAGTGTTTGAAGGTATATGGTTATTAATTAAGTGATATTAATTATATGTGTAATGGTTAGT
>JACEFZ010008914.1:0-10000 GCA_014155875.1 Cepaea nemoralis | reverse complement strand
TAAGATTACACTACATAAATAAATAAACACACAATTCGTGTATTTCATTTTATAGATTCCTACAGATTTTAGAATCGTCATAGATATTTAAACTTTTATTTGTCGTCTGCTAATTTTACTCTACATTTCTAACTATTCCGGAAGTACACACGAACATTAAAATCAGCTAATGTTGAAGCTCGTAGAACACACTTGTTCCGGTTTGATGTAGTTACGGAAAGTACCTTTCTCACAGTTCATGTGTTCGATGTTTCACAAAACCTTCTGGATTACGATTGAATGTTCATGTTAGATGTTTCACTACCGAACATTATGGATTTCGGTTCACTGCAGTGGAGTAGCTGTCAATGTTCAGTTTACACGTTCATACTCGTCATTAAAATGGAATGATCCACACGCAGATGTCACTGTTAACTTGGATAGTTCGCTTAAGGTAAGTACTTGCGCGAATGTGACACTGTTATTGTTCTTGGTATATACAATTAATAAAGTTCGCTTTCTACCACACACTACACAATTATACACGACAATCACTACATGAACTAGTAAAATAAGAACACTATTTATAATGGGGGTAATCCCTATCACAATATTGTAGACATTGCACAGCTTTTTGTGAATGGAAAAAAATAATTCACTAATGACTGGCTGTGTCGGTCCGAGTGTACACACTACACTCAGACATTGGTGCTTACTGGGTCGGTCGGACAACGGGACAAAAGATCGGCAATTGAATTGGATCTGCCTGGAATATGTCGAACCTCAAAGCTGTAATCTTGAAGTTTAAGAGACCAACGCGCTACCATATGATTTGAGGGTACTCCTGAATTTATAAACCGTAACGGGCTGCTGTCAGATTCCACGATAAAGTGACGTCCTAGAAGAAATCTGGACAATTTGGTTATACCTACCACTAAAGCTAGGGCTTCCAACTGAGGAATGGACCAAGTCCGTTCTCTGGCTTTTAGTTTTCTGGATACGAAGTAAACGGGATGGAGTATGTTGTTGTACTCCTGCAACAAGACTGCTCCAATCGCCACGGAGCTAGCATCTGTACGCAATCTGAAAGGTAAACGGAGGTTGGGCAATTTGAGGATGAGATTATTCAAACTATTATCAGAAAAATATGATAGCACTTTTCGGAATGCAATTTGTAGGCATTCATTGTTTACAATTTTCTCTGGTTTGTCTTTGGTTAGTAAATTAGTAAACACTTCGGTCAGTTCGGAAAAATCAGGAATGAACTGCCTGTAATAATTTATTAATCCCAACAAACTTCTGACTTGTTTCTTAGTAGTCGGAAGTGAGAGTTTTAGTATCTTGGACACAATATTATCGTCTGTCATGACAAAGCCATTGGATATTTTGTACCCCAAGAAAGTTATTTCCTGGTAGGCTATGTCTACTTTTGCAGGCTTTACCGTCAGTCCGTGCTGTCTAATACGTTCAAATGTCTGTTCTAACGTCTTAATGTGCTCTGTCATTGTCTCTGTGTGAACACAGATGTCGTCTATATAGCAAATTATGTTAGGAATGTCTACAAGAAGAAGTCGTGTCATACGTACGAAGGTGGCAGGGGCATTGACTAGCCCAAATGGAAGTTTGCACCATTCGTACAGTCCCCAAGGTGTGGCAAATGCTGTCAGATGTCGGCTCTGTTCGTCTACTGCTATTTGCCAATATCCTTTAGTCATGTCTAGCGTCGTAAAGAACCTAGCGTCTGTCAGTTCTGTCAGAAGATCGTCAGTGTTTGCCATTGGTTCCAAATCTAGAACAGTTATTTTATTTAGCTTCCTATAGTCGATGCACAGTCTTATTGTATTGTCCTTTTTGCGTACAATCACCATTGGAGATGAGAAGTCTGACTGGGATCGTCTTATGATGTTGTTTTTCTCTAAGTTGATGATTTCCTGGTGTAAATGTTCTTTGTAATGTAATGGGATGGTGTATGGTCTGCATTTTATGGGTGTGTTTGATGTGAGTGTGATGTGATGCTGTACTAATTCTGTTTGTCCTGGGTTGTTGGAAAAGATGGTGTTGTATTGCTGTATCAGCTGTTTGCAACTGTCTGTCTCTGCTTGAGTCAACTTTGGGTTGATTTTGATCTCCTTCAAGCAGTTTGTCGTTTCTAATGCAGGCGTTGGAATCTCGTCACTAGCATCGTCGTCTTCGTGATCTATTATCACTGTACAAGCTGTCGTATCGTCTTGTTCGTTTTCTCTGTTGTGGTATGGTCTTAGCATATTTATGTGAAATATTTTATGTTTGTCTTTTATGAGGATTTCGTAGTCTACAGGTGAAATCTGTCTTGTCACTTTAAAAGGTCCCTGCCAAGAATCAGTCAATAGGTGTCTGTCACTATGTAGTAGAAGAAGAACGTCCTGTCCAGGTCCTGTTACCTTTGTCAGCATACTGTCTATAAGTAGCACCAGATAGTTTTAGTGCATTCTTTGCAATAACACAAGATTTGATGATTCTTTCACGCAATGATGTGACATATACGTATGATGATATGGGTTTAAGTACTGGAGTAGAGTCAGTTAACATTTGGTGATAAATGGTTAATGGGCCGCGTGGTTTGGCACCATAGATAAGTTCAAAAGGAGAGAAACCGGTACTAGAATGTGGTACCTCGCGATAAGCAAAAAGAATAGCTGGTAGATATACATCCCAGTTATTTGGGTGCTCTTGCGTTACTTTGGCAAGCATGTGCTTTAGATCCCCGTTAAATTTTTCCACAATTCCACTACTGTGAGGATGGTAAGGGGAATTGAAACATTGCTTTACTCCCAACATTTTGGTGAAAGCTTGGGTAGATGCGGCAATAAACTGAGTGCCCCTATCAGATTGGATAGTATCTGGAAAACCTATCCGAGAAAAAATATGGAAGAAAACTTCCATTATATCATTGGCAGTAATGTTCTTTAGCGGAATCGCTTCTGGCCAGCGACTACATTGATCAATGACAGTTAGAATATATTTATTCCCTTTAGTTGTTGTATGATTAAGAGGGCCCACTATGTCAACAGATAGTTTTTCAAAAGGTCGACTGGCTAAGTCAGTAACTTGTAACTTTGCCTGTGGGTTTTTTCCTTGTTTTACCAGTTTCTGGCAGGTGTCACAACTTTTGCAATATTCTTTAATGTCATTGCAAAATTTTGGCCAATGGAACTGTGTCAATAACCTTGATCTGGTCTTAACGTATGCCATGTGCCCTGCAAGAGGTATATCGTGAGCAAGATGTAAGGCTTGCTTGCGATAATTTGTTGGCAAAACAGTCTGCTCTGTTGTATTGTCACCTTTGGTGTAATACCTGGTGAGTATATCATTTTTCATAGCAAAATGCCATTTTGCATTCTTTGTTACCTTTGGCTTTTGGCCGATCAGATTAAAGTAGTTTGACAATGAAGGATCAGCTTTTTGAGCTGTTACAAATGTTTCCTTCATGGTGTTAGTAGGTAGTGATTCTGGGCTAAGCATTTGTATAGCCTCAGTTTGATTACTTTCATCTTGCACTCTAGCAGTAGATCTCGTTACTGCGTTCACACATTCAATGATATCAGATGATGATGGAACAATGTTATCAATGATGTCATGAGAACTTAGTGCTACATTAGCTACATTTACAATACAATCAATAGGTGGTGTGACATTTTCAATGACATTGGATGGTGATGTTATGTTATCATCAATACATAGAGATGTTATGTCATGAGGTTTATCATTCACCTCTGGTAAATTTCCAATAATTACATCACACACTGGGTTTGTTAATGCAGCACACTTTACTTTCCCAGTGAGGAAAGGTGTTTCAATATATGCCCATGCTAATGGGTATCTCTCAATATTGCCTGAGAATGTTCTGCATGTTACGTGCCTGCCTGTATAGTCTGTAGGCCTTATGAACGTTCTCTTTAGACCAATAAGTGAACTGCCTGTGTCACGAAGGACTGTAGCTGCCTTGCCATTCACATATCCGTGATGGATGATTATCTTGCCTTTTGAATCTACTACCAAATTAGCTTCTTCATTGGCAATAGGGATGGCGTGACCGCATGTTAAAATACCATCTTCATAGAAGGTGTTACAAACAGAGCATTTATTTGCGCTAAATATGTCAAAAGCCTGTGCTGAGTTCACAGGGTGTTTCTCTGGCTGTTCTTCGTCTGACGCCGAACTGTCAAACAAGGCGGCATTTGCTTTGTTGGTCATGTGCCTACCTTTACAATCTTTTCGATGGTGTCCGTACGCCTTACAGAGGAAACATTTACGCAAACTTCTGAAGGATTTACGCTCCTGATCTTGTCTGTTTACCATGTTTAATAGGTACGTATGGTATCCTGGTTGTTTATCGCACATTTCACTCTTATGATGTGAAAATTTACAATAAATGCAATGCTTAAACTTCTCAGAGGTAGGCCTTTGAGGTTTCTGCCTACTGTAGGGTTTGTCATAGTTAGCCGCTGCTACAAAGTTAATGTCGGTAGCTTCAGTGGCAAAACAATGTTTGTTGGCTGTGTAGTACGCCGAACCACGTCTCTCAATCTCATCCACACTAGTGCATTCATTCTCTAACAAAAATTTAGAAAATGCTGAAGGAATAGATGATACAATTTTGTCTCTAATGATCAGATCTTCTAATTTCTGATAATCTATTGTTTGTGTCTTCGTTATTCTAATTTCTGATAATTTTTGTCAATTTTAGCTGCTGAAGTCCATTTGGTGAATATATCTCGGACTAAGCAGAGGTAATCAGAGAACGTTTGAGTCGGTTTTGGGCTCAACTTACTGAATTGTTCTCTGTAACCTGCCTCGTCTAACATAAAATGTGCCATAATCTTAGATTTCAGATAATGGTAATCTTTTCTGAGGTCTTTGGGGATGGTTTCAATGACTTTAAGAGGTTCCCCTGACAAACTCCTCATATACACAATATTCCATTCAGACAGTGGAACTTGGTAATGTTCCATTAAAGTTTCAAAATTTTGGGTAAAGGCTGCGATGCAGTCACCCGAGGTATAATTACGTACAATACCTTGATATTTCTTGTACTGGTTTTCTTTCTCCAGTCTCTCAGATTTCTTAAACTCTTTGTTAATTGCAGTCTCAGTGTCCAGTTGTTTCATTTTCAACTGTAATTCCAGTTCTTCTCTCTTACTCTGAGCTGCTATTTCTGCCTTCTTTAATTCACTATCTATCTCAGCTTGCTTTGTTTTTGCAGCCAGTTCTACTTCTGCTTGCTTTAAAGCTGTTTCCATCTCTGCCTGCTTTAGAGCTCTTTCAGCTGCTCTTTCTTCGCGTTCACAGTATTCAGAGTATTTCTTCTCACTCCATTTTGTTAATTCATCACCTGTTAAATGTAATTTTATCCCCATATCGATGAAATCAAATAATGAAGACATGATGGACAATGTCAATGAAATCCCAGCCACACAAAATATGTTATAAGTGGTTAGTAATAAACAATTTACAATTGATTTCTATTGACAACACGTGCCTCAAATTGCTTCCTTAAAGTATAGAAAAAGAAAAATATACTCAAGTGCCCTCGGTGCGGTGAAGAATGGTTGGAAATCGGGCTAGGAACTGTAGGGTCGTTACTTCGAGAACACAAATGACCTCTACGGCAAGGTTTCGGATGGTACGGAAAAACCTGCTTTATTTTGGAGGAAAATAAATTAGCGTCTATTTGTTGGTGTGTGCCTGCTTGTCACTAAGTGTTGATTAGGTTTGTATGGCGTCGAGTGTAGTTGTCGGTCGTAAGTTTGTCTGTCAACAATTTTTTTTTTTTTTTTACAAAACACAAGTCACTTTCTTTCCAAACTTTTTGCTTCCGACAACTCACTTCGCAAAGACAATCTACATGTATCTCAACACTCTACAACATTGATGACACATCACTTACATCAAGATGACATTCAGTAAGGACATAGACATCAAGTTTACAAGATGACGACAAGGTCAAAATGGCGACAAGATCCCAATGTCGACAAGGTCAAAACGGTGACAATGTTCACAAATCACAAATGTTTTACACGCTTACAAGAACAAACAATATGTATGCACTGTACGTTTACAAATAGTCTTACACATGTTTAAACAATGTAGTTAATAATCAAAATGAGCCTTGCATGATCACAATACATGTACTATAAAGTTTGACAAAACTTTTACGTTCACAAACTCTAGTTTCAAATCGTTACTCACATAAACACGTTCATTTTAAAGCCGGACGAATGCCACCACGTCCACACTTGTCAGGGTCTTAAACTTGGCTCGCTAACCTAACAGTGTGGGACAGTACAAGTACAACGTGATTTGACGTAAGACTCAACGACACACCGTTCTATGGATTTATTCACATATCAAATACAGAACGATGATCACAACAATATATACTCGATACTTCAATACACTTACATACAGCTCACAAGTCTCACTCAAGATGTCCAGACACTCGACTTTCAGTACAGATACCACACAACGCCTTTCTCTCTGCACACGTCTGTCCGAGTCGAAGTCCCAGAGCTGTCTGCCGCTAACTCGCAACTCGCCTCTCACCTCAGGTGACGTCACGAGGCATGCGTGCATTTAGCGTCGTCCTTGCTTGACCGCTGGTCGCTTGTCAGCCAGCAGTCTTGCAGGCCGGTAACCACTATTCGCCTGGCGGCGTAACGAAGTTACTGCGTCCCTACTGGGAGCTAAGTCGCCTGGCGGGCGTAACGATGTCACTGCATCATCGTCCCCTTTCTGGACTCTGACAGTGTGTCAGACTACAGTGTATAATCTAGTGTGTCTGCAGAATCAGACCGAACAGCTCAGGAGCAAAGTCTACTTTCCTCACAGTACTGGCCACACAACAGCACCATAGATTAAGTACAGAATTACCTCACCAAATGATGCGTCTCTCCGGCCAGGTGACGACTTCCTCTAGTGGCTCTTGGATTGTCCGGATGTCTGGTTACCAATAGTGGATATTGTCCAATACTGACCATGAATCTGACACACACAGTGTAACTAATATGTCACTAACAGTTCTGTGATCTGATAACCCTTGTGCAGTAAAATAAATGTTTACTGTCACGTTGAAACAAACATGTTAATTGTTACTTTCACACAGGAATTCACCATTTGGAAAACACAATTTTAATTTTCAATTCCTCTATATATCTACTATTGTTCCTGTTACTGGTGGTATTGTAAGTATCTGCACTCTACTATGATGTGAACTACCACTGAGGAATCAATCTTAGACGATCATCGGTTCCCGCTCAGCAGAGGCCAGGTTCTTGCAGACCTTCTAGATTATGGGCCCTGTGCAAAAGCCGCTGAGTAAAAACCTCCTTAAATGATCGAGCCATAATCTTCTTCTATGACTTTTCTGTTGTCTTTTTTGGAAAACAAAGTGAAACCTGTTGAAGAGAGAACACACCTGGTGAGAGCAACCCGATTCCGACCTTTATTAGGTGAGTGTAGGCCGACGGCCGCACTCAGATATATAACAGAGAACTAAACTTTGGCATAAGGCAGAGAAGCTCATCACATCTGTTTGAGTCATTTTAAGACAAGGAAAGACTAAAAGAAAAGTGTAGAAACCCAGTAGATACCCTACTGGAAGATCCTATCATTTTACATTTCCTTTAGCCCCCAACCACTTTCAATCTCCCTAAATATCATCCCACTACATTGTTCTTAACTCACTGAGTTAATTGATATCTCACACTAGCTAGTTTAAACAACGCGATAGCCTACTGTTGCCGACGCTCCTATAATAAGTTTTCACAACGCACATTACTACTCTAGACTCCTAAGAATCATCTAATTTAGGTCTATTTAATTAAATACCATATTTATTCCTGTTTGAAATCGAGACAACTAAATCACACAATGGATAAATGTCCGCCGATGTAAATCAACATAAGACACTGTAGTCTCTCTCCATAATGAATCCAGGAACATCACACACGTCCTTGTTGTCTTATAACATTTGGTCGACTCCCGCCAAAGTTGTTTATCCAGACTGTTTTAATACTGTGTCTGAATGACGTAACAAAACTGACTAGACACTAGGCGTCGAGAAGCTATTTTTTCTCTCCTTTTTCGACTCGATGTAGACAACTGGCCCGCTGTCCCGCTTTAATCTGGGGAATTGTTTCCGGTACTTCAAAAAGTCTTGCTGGTCTGTGATCTATAGAAATTTTTCCCCGACAACAAAAGATCTTGCCGACTTTCATCAGGACAGTCTGTCTCCAATATCAAAGGATGGCTGCCGCCTGTAGACGAATGGCGCGACAGTCTTTCATCGATCGACAACTCCAAGAATTTCCGCGACAGATGTTCTGTTCCGAATTGACGCCGAAGATTGTACTCTTTCAAAACGGCAACACTTTCGCTGCATATTACGCAACTGATTTTCTGGTCCTTCGTTTCCACAAAGAAGTACTTTACTCCCCATTCTTCATTGAAAAATCGACATTCGGCGTCCAGTTTTCTTTTCCTAGTAGCCATAATTAAGGGTGAAGTACACGGGATCTGAAAATGGAAAAAAAAACATTAAATTAGAAATATAATTAACATCATATTGAAACACAAGAAAAGCAGAGGACTAGGGGTCACCAGTGAAGCTACCGCTCATCAAAGGTACATATACAGTTTATAGGTACCTATGTGTAACCGCACAGAAATGATAGAGATAATAGCACAACACCGGCTGCTCATGGGCCGTAGAAGAAGAGAGGAATAAGAATACAGAGAGAATCTCATTCTATCTCTACGGCTAACAAGAAAAGAAAAGATTTAGAAATATCAGAAGAAATTTAGGTCCGTGTACAGGGAATCTTAATAATGTAATTGAAAAAATACAACAACATCTGATTAATAATGCCAATGCCCTAATAAATAAAATTAATGATTAGATGCAAGGACAAAATAGGTATCCCCATGAATAAACATACACATGATCATCCTAACACAGTACCAGTGATCTTCAATCACAGCATGGATAATCATCCAACACAGTAACTGTAGTCTGATACACAACACCATCAGTTATCAGATGGAACAAAGGTCATTCATTCAGTAGCATGTCCTTTGCAGAACATCGCTCCCATAACAATCTTCCGGAAAACCTCTCGATCATAAGCAAGATGTCCCGCTTCAGATACATCCATCTGGAGATCATCCGCCACATCCTACACCCATCTTCTCTTTGGCCTTCCTCTTCCTCTCTTCGCAGGCATATATCCCTCCATTAATGTTCTCAGGCACAGACATGGCTATTCTACTCCTATATTCCTATTTAAACTATGAAGGTTCATTCAAAACTCACCCCACAGCAGATAATCGTCAATCCACTATCAAGACCCTCTTGGATCTTCACAGGACCTGTCTGCCCTCTCAACTGCGGTCGGGAAAAACAGTGGCCACGCTAGGTCGTGCCTGGGGCATGTTCGGCCATCTGCTTAGTAGTGGTTCAGATGGATGAATTCAAACCCTCTGCAAAAAATTAGACATCAGCATCTCTTCGGTCTCAGTTGTTCTCAAGGCTAAGAGGAGGGAATATGGCGTGACAGGGCTCTTATAGACACGCAAACCCAACATCCTATGCATTTTTACCAGGGTATCATGGGATATGCCACTCCATACTCTTATAGAGCCGCAGCAGGCTGCTTCATTTGGTAATAGAATTTATCTCATAATAAGGCTTGCAAAATATATAAATAGGGCCGCCTAAATAAACAGCCTGGAGCAGCTACGAGGTCTCCGCACGTGTGAAGGTCTCCAATTATTCTAAATATAATATTTACATTTAAATTGTATCACAACGTCTCGTGTTTCATATGTTATATCAAGCAAGTTCGAGTACCGTCGGCGGGCCGGATGAAATGATGTCCCCCCCCGGGCCGATTTTCCCCCCCTCGCGGGCCGGGGGGGGGGGGGGGGGAGTTTGGTGAACACCCCTCTAAGGCCAGGGGTAAACTGGCCCCGAAACCTAGGGGGG
>JACEFZ010008913.1:0-83277 GCA_014155875.1 Cepaea nemoralis | reverse complement strand
TGGTGAAACAGCCATGTGACATGTGGTTGGCGTCGCAGACAGCAAGCACATACTCCAAGACTCCAAGACTCCCAAAGTATAATATATCCAGGCAAACCTTCTTGCCTAGAGAGACAACTGTGGAAGATAAACTCCATGGACCGCTGAGTGGACCGCTGAGTGAACTAAAAAAGACAGTTAAATTCATACAAGAGACAACATTGCAGTTATAGACATATTTTAAGCGAACGACAAAAGAAGAAGAAGAAGAAGAAGAAGAAGAAGAAGAAGAAGAAGAAGAAGAAGAAGAAGAAGAAGAAGAAAAGGAAAAAGGCATTCGGCTATGCTGACCTAATGCAATGAGTGAATCAACAACACCGGAAAATAGGATCGGTCAGCTCTACTGGAGCACGCTCACATGTCACAACATGGACGTTGCGGTTAAAGCCTTCGTCGGAGATCAAACAACAAACACATACAGACACAACCACGCGAAATATGGGGATGTGGGCCGTGGACCATTTCGTCATCACAAAATAAGAAAATCAATGAAGACTTGTAACTTATAGACAACAATGAAGACTTGTAACTTATAGACAACAATGAAGACTCGTAACTAATAGACAACAATGAAGACTTGTTACTTATAGACAACAATGAAGACTTGTAACTTATAGACAACAATGAAGACTTGTAACTTATAGACAACAATGAAGACTTGTAACTTATAGACAACAATGAAGACTTGTAACTTATAAACAACAATGAAGACTCGTAACTTATAGACAAAAATGAAGACTCGTAACTTATAGACAACAATGAAGACTTGTAACTTATAGACAACAATGAAGACTCGTAACTTATAAGACAACAATGAAGACTTGTATCCTGTAAGGTATCAATGAAGAATTGTAACTGATAAGACAGCAATGAAGACTCATAACTTATAGACAACAATGAAGACTCGTAACTTATAGACAAAAATGAAGACTCGTACTTATAGACAACAATGAAGACTTGTAACTTATAGACAACAATGAAGACTTGTAACTTATAGACAACAATGAAGACTAGTAACTTATAGACAACAATGAAGACTTGTAACTTATAGACAACAATGAAGACTTGTAACTTATAGACAACAATGAAGACTTGTAACTTATAGACAACAATGAAGACTTGTAACTTATAGACAACAATGAAGACTTGTAACTTATAGACAACAATGAAGACTTGTAACTTATAGACAACAATGAAGACTTGTAACTTATAGACAACAATGAAGACTTGTAACTTATAGACAACAATGAAGACTTGTAACTTATAGACAACAATGAAGTCTTGTAACTTATAGACAACAATGAAGACTTGTAACTTATAGACAAAAATTAAGACTCGTAACTTATAGACAACAATGAAGACTTGTAACTTATAGACAACAATAAAGACTTGTAACATATAGGACAACATGAAGACTTGTAACTTATAGACAACAATGGAAGTCTTGTAACTTATAGACAACAATGAAGACTTGTAACTTATAGACAACAATGAAGACTTGTACCTTATAGACAACATGAAGTCTGTAACTTATAACAACAATGAAGACTTGTAACTTATAGACAACAATGAAGACTCGTAACTTATAGACAAAAATGAAGACTCGTAACTTATAGACAACAATGAAGACTTGTAACTTATAGACAACAATGAAGACTAGTAACTTATAGACAACAATGAAGACTTGTAACTTATAGACAACAATGAAGACTTGTAACTTATAGACAACAATGAAGACTCGTAACTTATAGACAACAATGAAGACTCGTAACTTATAGACAACAATGAAGACTCGTAACTTATAAGACAACAATGAAGACTTGTATCCTATAAGGTATCAATGAAGAATTGTAACTGATAAGACAGCAATGAAGACTCATAACTTATAGACAATAATGAAGATTTGTAACTTATAAGACAACAATGAAGATTTGTAACGTATAAACCAACAATGAAGACTTGTAATTTATGAGGCAACAATGAAGACTTGTAATTTACGAGGCAACAATGAAAGAATGTGACGGCAGCTCAATCATTCCAAATATGGCTCAGAAATGTATAACGCGGAGGTCGCCCAAGACGAACATGGATTGAAGACATCAAAGACATTGTACAATCACATGGCATGACACTGACACACACGCTATTACTTCTAATGTACCGGACTGATTTTTGCGTGTGGATTAGCTTTCCCTATTACCAGTGTCCCTCGCCATCAAGCGAACCCACTGGGATTTCTTGTAATTTACGTCCCCAAGTCAGGGACGAGAAGTCAACATTTTAGCCCAACTAGCCGGTGTAGAGATTGATCCCGCTACCTCGGCATCAGCACACCGGAAGTTTAAACACAAGCGCTCTTCTCCATTCGGTCATGCTGAAATCCCGTGTTAGTGTCGAAACCCTATATTTAGGTCGTTCATTGTTATCAACATCATGTGCCCTGCCAAACAGCGTCGTATCTCCACAGACCTTGGTCCCGGGTGTTCTGGATCAGCTCTGTTGATGATACTTCTCCATGCCATCGTTTTAGACCAGTATTCATCATCTGTCTTGATTTCCCCGTGCGTCTTCTAACGCTGATAGGTCCAGTTGTCACAATCTTTCCCAATGCTTCTCTTCTCATTACATAACAAAACGACATTGCTGGTATCTGTATTAATCCGCATATACTGCGGCGATGGGGTCACCGACGCAATTCCCAATCTCGCATTCGAAACATCATAATGCCTTGCGCTGGTTTTAATAAACTAATATGAGTTCCGGCCGTTCAAAAATCAATGGCAAACTACTGAACGTAAACTTGCCAAGAAATCACAAACAGTCCACAATATGCTGAGGTTGACTGCCTTGTCTTGTAAAGAATATGCAACTAACTTTTAACTGTTCTACTTTCGTGACCTTTTCGAGTGCTCGTTGTTCTATGAAAGCTTATCAATGTAATCTAGTGCAGAAAGTCTGCAGCAAACGTGCGGAATCTCATCTAATCTTAGCTGGGCTAATCTTTCGTCTTGGCATTTCAACGATCCAGTGGCGGCGACCCCAGGAGGGATCCCTCTAGCGTCTCTACCAGAGCTCTTAATCTGTAATGGTAAAACGACGATTTGATGCTTCTTCTTATTCTTCTTCTTTCTTCGCCTTCACCTCCTCCTCCTTCCCTTGAGCCTCTCTGTGGGGTATAAGCCCCGGACCATGCATGTCACAAGGCCTTTGCTACACCAGGTCACGGCACCGTGTGCTGAGATGAACAGTTCCCTTCTTTGCTACACCAGGTCACGGCACCGTGTGCTGAGATGAACAGTTCCCTTCTTTGCTACACCAGGTCACGGCACCGTGTGCTGAGATGAACAGTTCCCTTCTTTGCTACACCAGGTCACGGCACCGTGTGCTGAGATGAACAGTTCCCTTCTTTGCTACACCAGGTCACGGCACCGTGTGCTGAGATGAACAGTTCCCTTCTTTGCTACACCAGGTCACGGCACCGTGTGCTGAGATGAACAGTTCCCTTCTTTGCTACACCAGGTCACGGCACCGTGTGCTGAGATGAACAGTTCCCTTCTTTGCTACACCAGGTCACGGCACCGTGTGCTGAGATGAACAGTTCCCTTCTTTGCTACACCAGGTCACGGCACTGTGTGCTGAGATGAACAGTTCCCTTCTTTGCTACACCAGGTCACGGCACCGTGTGCTGAGATGAACAGTTCCCTTCTTTGCTACACCAGGTCACGGCACCGTGTGCTGAGATGAACAGTTCCCTTCTTTGCTACACCAGGTCACGGCACCGTGTGCTGAGATGAACAGTTCCCTTCTTTGCTACACCAGGTCACGGCACCGTGTGCTGAGATGAACAGTTCCCTTCTTTGCTACACCAGGTCACGGCACCGTGTGCTGAGATGAACAGTTCCCTTCTTTGCTACACCAGGTCACGGCACCGTGTGCTGAGATGAACAGTTCCCTTCTTTGCTACACCAGGTCACGGCACCGTGTGCTGAGATGAACAGTTCCCTTCTTTGCTACACCAGGTCACGGCACCGTGTGCTGAGATGAACAGTTCCCTTCTTTGCTACACCAGGTCACGGCACCGTGTGCTGAGATGAACAGTTCCCTTCTTTGCTACACCAGGTCACGGCACCGTGTGCTGAGATGAACAGTTCCCTTCTTTGCTACACCAGGTCACGGCACCGTGTGCTGAGATGAACAGTTCCTTTCTTTGCTACACCAGGTCACGGCACCGTGTGCTGAGATGAACAGTTCCCTTCTTTGCTACACCAGGTCACGGCACCGTGTGCTGAGATGAACAGTTCCCTTCTTTGCTACACCAGGTCACGGCACCGTGTGCTGAGATGAACAGTTCCCTTCTTTGCTACACCAGGTCACGGCACCGTGTGCTGAGATGAACAGTTCCCTTCTTTGCTACACCAGGTCACGGCACCGTGTGCTGAGATGAACAGTTCCCTTCTTTGCCACCTGTCCTTCCTGTATAATTCTCTGGTGCCACTCATTGTGCCACTTCCGGTTAACTACAGTGTGGTCAAAGTTGAGACAAACATCTTGCTGACATTAGGGGCTGAACCCTGGATAAGAATGGCAAAACACCATTGACCCGTGGATAAGAATGGCAAAACACCATTGACCCGTGGATAAGAATGGCAAAACACCATTGACCTGTGGATAAGAATGGCAAATGGCAAAATGTCATTGACTCGTGGATAAGAATGGCAAAATGTCATTGACCCGTGGATAAGAATGGCAAAAATGCCACTGACTCGTGGATAAGAATGGCAAAACACCATTAACTCGTGGATAAGAATGGCAAAAATGCCACTGACTCGTGGATAAGAATGGCAAAAACACAATTAACTCGTGGATAAGAATGGGAAAAACTGTCTAATATCAGCCTTGAGACTGTCTAACCTCAGCTTTGACACTGCCTAACCTCTGCCTTGACACTGTCTAACCTTTGCCTTGAGGCTGCCTAACATCAACCTTGAGGCTGTCTAACCTCAGCCTTGGCACTGTCTAACCTCAGGATTGAAACTGTCTAACCTCTGCCTTGACACTGTCTAACCTCTGCCTTGACACTGTCTAACCTCAGCTTTGATACTGTCTAACCTCTGCCTTGACACTGTCTAACCTCTGCCTTGACACTGTCTAACCTCTGCCTTGACACTGTCTAATCTCTGCCTTGACACTGTCTAACCTCTGCCTTGACACTGTCTAACCTCTGCCTTGACACTGTCTAACCTCAGCTTTGATACTGTCTAACCTCTGCCTTGACACTGTCTAACCTCTGCCTTGACACTGTCTAACCTCTGCCTTGACACTGTCTAACCTCTGCCTTGACACTGTCTAACCTCTGCCTTGACACTGTCTAATCTCTGCCTTGACACTGTCTAACCTCAGCCTTACTTTGATCAACCTGTGTCTGACTTCTTGTGACCAAACACCATTATTGTTGATTTATGAAGCCAATATATACAATCTGTGGCAGTTCCGTTCTTTCATTGTCAGTTGTCATCGTTGTCGTCATATTGTTTTGTCCGTGGATATTATTATTATTATCGTTGGCTGACTCAAACCTTGCCGTCGTGACAGACGATTTGTTTGTAATTTGGAGTTAGACGTGTCTATATCGCAATTTAGAGACAACGAGTTGCCCATGCAGCAAAACCCTCTTTTGGCCTGCCTAGTTTACTCCAGAGGAAAGGTAACACCACAACATCTGGAACAAGACAAGCTGCAGAAGCTGCTGGATCAGCAGTAGTTGTCCGCCTGTCGGAGCTTCAATCCTAGACCAGTTTCCGACCAAGACTTGGTCTGTCGTGACATGACATCTAGTCTTTACGTTGTATTTCCTCGCATTAGGGTAAGGCTTGTACCCTCCCATTTGCGCTCCTCCGCCCGAAGCCGTTGGCACAATGTAGGGTGTCGGGTTTGGTGAGCGCCGCTCACCATTCGGCGCTAACAGAAAGTAGGTAGTACCGTTTACTGTTATACGGTAGTTCAGTCATATCTGACTAAACCCTGACTAAGTGTCGTGGAATACTGAGAGTTAATGATTCCCAGATAGACGACCTTATACACCGACTAACCAGGTAGGAGAAGGGTTAACAAACCAAACAGTAAGGATAACCAACCACGGTGTGACCAGAGTCAATGACCCCCAATGTTAATGGATTGAACTGTTAACGTAGAAATAACAGCGGCACAGGTCGACGAGAGTGTAGGATGACGAGGTTAAGTCACTGGTCACAAACATCATGAAATGTCGAGATGAGTGACCAGGCGCATGTGTTTATAGGTCAAGATACGGAAGTGCCCGCAGACAGCACAGGTAAACTGTCGCGTGGACAAATAGGTTTGCGACAAAGGCAGACAGCACTATTGGACAGTATCGCGGTCAGGTGATAAAGACAGGATTGAAAAACCCAGATAGTGTCAGGTGTGTGTGGAGAGGGAGTCAGCGCTGATTACGCGGATGGTGAACTACCGGGAACAGAGTTAAAAGAGCCGCCAGAGTTGGGGCTGATAAGGAGGTGTGGAGATTGGTTACTGAGGAAAATTTCCACAGCATATTGCGGTCGAGATGACTCAGAGTGAAGGAACAAAACAATGAGGGTTTTATAAATAACGGAAAAGTTTCAGATCAGTAATTTTCCACTAACGGTGATAATGAGGTATTGACTTGAGGTGTCAAGCCAGGTCAAGGACTATGCGCCAAATGACCTATAAAGAGTGGCCACTTCTTTGTGGAAGTTTAGTGTGATTCTGGATTTCCATGAGACAAGGGAGTATGAAAAGGGTGGTGCTGCGTTCGGAGGAACGTTTGTGTATCTATTGTGCATTAGTACTCCCAATTCTGACAAGGATTATTATAAGGTAAATCACAGTGAAGTAATCTTCTAGCATAGGGGAATAGATGATACTTAGCGTGTACAAGTAAATACTAGTAGGAATAGTATAGACGTTAGGTGAATCTTCTATCTTATGTCAGAGTGGGTTTTTTCGGAAGCCTTTTCATTTCGGCTGGAGGAAAAGACACTCACATAGGAAAGAATATTAAGCAGACACAGCTCTCATTATTAAATCTTTATTACACAGGTTCCAATACCAGTGCGGGACATATCAACGAAGATATAACACAGATGGCTGTGGTAAAGATCAATCAGTGTTGATAACCTCAAAGAAAGCACTTTCAAATAATAAAGCACGACACTTGTGCATAAGAAAGGAGAGAAAAGAAGTGTCATCGTAAAAGTAAGGATGACAGAGAACGGAAAATAGAAGACCCTGTAACATAATAGAAAGACTCAAATGACTCAGTATCGAAGAGTTGCAAGGCGCATACCAAGTGTCTATACAAATTAAGGACTATTCAGTGTAGAACTTTTACAGGACAAAATAGAAAATACTAGAAAATCGATGTTGTTTCCAGGATGGAATTAGGAACGTTATAAAAAGCAAAGAACGTTCATTCTAAGCGGACAATATATAGTGATCGGTTTAAGTACAGTGATACAGTGGTGAACAATTTTCCTTACAAAAAACGGATATATCTACAGACTCAAGCAGACGGAGCATTCAGGGTGAGATCGTTCCTTTGTATCTATGTACTGTCCTGTACTTTAGCCGAGAGAAGAGACGAGAGAAGACACGGAGACTATCTATCAACATCTTATCTGGCATTCACACTAGAAGAACATACCAACTACATAGACAATATCCATACCTACAGCATACATACCTTTAATTAATAAATCTTTTATTAATTGTGGAAAGTAATGTTGTCGGTGTATGTGAGAGAGAGAGGGGGGGGGGGGGGGAATAAGTGAGAGTGAGATATTGTGAAGAGTAGACAGAACGGAGGAGTGTTGACATATGTCAGGCAATATAATAGAAGTAGACAGGATATATATATAGGGTGTGCTTGTGGAGTCCACCTTCCTCCAAGGACAACGAGCTACATTAATTGGTGGAGCGAGTGGGGTACAACATAATACCTACATTAACTGGAGTGCAAGCTGGACACCTACCCAGCGAGGTACTTCAAATACATATTGCTGACTTTTACTGGAAGGACGTCCACTGGGTATATGGTGCTATTACCTTTATGTTGGGGACCTTACAGGGTGAAAGATCCAGACAGGGTGAATGTGGATAGGTGATAAGACACATTACCTATCTAAGTCACACAGTTACACGTCTACATAAGTCTAGATCCTATATCTCCTCTTGTGGATGAGAGAGTGGTTGTGATATACTGCGTGGTATAGTAGATAAATACTTAATTATTAGATAGACATAAGGAAATTGATATATATATATATATATATATATATATATATATATATATATATATATATATATATATATATATATATAGATATATTTAACTTATATTAGGAGTAATACTTTACTGTCGAGTCGTGTCCTTATTCTACCTACTGACTTACTTTCTGTAACGATGGCCACTCCAAAATTAACTACAGCAGAACTTAGGGCCAAAGGAGAAGAAATAGGTTTGGCGGGTTCGGCCCTAAGGGACTATGTTCAGGAGGCGGAGAGGGAGCTTCGTCAAGCAGAAAGGGAGGATAGAAAAGCGGAGTTAGAATTGAAGAAATTTGAAGCTGAGCAGGCGGCCAAGAAATTTGAAGCTGAGCAAGCGGCTAAGAAATTTGAATCTGAGCAAGCGGCTAAGAAATGGGAGGCAGAGCAAGAAGCTCAGAAAAGGGAGCACGAGTACCGGATGCGGGAACTTGAGCTCAAGATGCAATCTAGTGGAGAAACGGAGGGAGCAGTGGGAGGTTCCTCTCTCCCTGGCTCAACACCAGTAGGGGGACATAGCTACCATGCTATGAAGTTCCCTCTAGCGATCTACGAAGAGGGCAAAGAGAAAATTGATCAATATCTTAAACGCTTTCAGACAATGGCAATCGCTATGGGACTGGATAGGAGTAAATAGGCTCTTAAGATATCCCAGGGACTCAGGGGTCGGGTTTCGAAGTGTACACACGCCTACCACCTGGTCAGGAAAACAACTACGGCGAGCTAAAAGCCGCTTTAATGAAACATTACGAAATCACAGCACAAACATATAGGAAGAAGTTTAGATCGTCCAGACGAGAGCCGGGAGAGCTATTCGCTGCCTATAGTTTAAGGCTGAAAGCCTACCTCCAAAAATGGATAGATTTGGCTGAATTCAAGAGGGACTATGAGAGTCTGGAAGAGATGATGGTAGTCGACCAGATGCGCAAGCAAATGTCGAAACCTCTCAGAACCTTCTTGGGAGAACAAGGGGCGGAACGGATTGAGGCTGTGACTAAGCTGGCGGAAAGGTTCGTGGAAGTACATGGTGAAGCTGCGGAACTAAGTACGCCCACAAAAGGTCAGGAAAAACAAGACCGAAAGAAATCGAAGAAAGGAAAAGAAACCAAAGTGGAACCTTATAAAAGACGTCAACGGAGAGTTCCGAGAAGGTGAAGGAAGGAACAAAGAACACCTTGAATTCTCCCGCAAAACGACCGTGGTTGGAGAAGTGGTGCTCGTTTTGCAAGTCGCCCTCTCACAATACCAAAGACTGCAGATCGAAACCGAAAAACCCTTACTTCGCGGCATGCCAAGTGAATCATAAGAAGGTGATCACAGACAAGGCTGAGGTCGGCGAAGAAGCTCGGACAAAAGAGAGCACCCGGAAAGCATGGAAGGGAACATGGTGCACACACTGCAGGTCGAAAACCCATACGACTGCAGAATGCCGAGGCAAGGCAAATGACGGTCCCTTCGAAACACGCCTCGAGGAACCCACCGAGGATTCCCAGGGAAAAGTCGAGGAGGGGGAAGACATTCCGGACCAAGGAAGACCCTCGGTGGCGGAATTGATTGAGGTGAATGGACAACCAGTCAAATGTTTATATGATACTGCACTGGATGGGGAAGCGGTGATTTCTGCGGATCTAGTATCCCCAGAACAACTCACAGGGGAGACCATGGAGATACAGCCTGCGACTAAGAGTGCTGTGGCCATGAGGTTACCCATTGCTCAAGTGGAGATTCGGTCAAGATACGTCACCGGCACAATCAAGGCCGCTGTATTGACTGATCCCATATTTCCAGTCATCCTAGGTTGCCGGTATGTCTTTTTGGGAATGCCAAAGGAACCAATTCACATGGGAGCTATGCAGACACGCTCTCAGAAGGAAACGGATCAGGCAGAGACAAGGATCTCAAACCCAATGCCAGGGGAGTTACGAACTGCCCAGAGTGAGGATGATAATTTACGTCCTTGCTATAAGAAGTTGCAGAAGAGTGCTGTTCCACCCAAACGAGGACAGTACTACATGAAGAATCGGCTACTCTACCGGAGAGCCGGAAGGGGAGACAACTTACACGGTCAATTGGTAGTCCCGAAGGCCTACCGTTCCCAAATTCTTCAGATGGGGCATACCATTTCGTTCAGCGGACACATGGGTATCGCCGCCACCATGCAGCGGATTTCCTGTCATTATTATTGGCCAGGATTGACGGGAGATGTGAGTCGGTATGTAAAGTCATGCCCAGAGTGCCAGCGGGTGGCACCGAAACACTGGACAGCGCCGGTGGTGTTAGGTGAAATGCCCATTATGAACTCTCCTTTCGAGAGGGTAGCTATCGACATCGTGGGTCCTCTTCCTAGGACCAAGAAGAGGAACAGGTATATCCTCACCATGGTGGATTGCTGTTCAATGTGGAGTGAAACCATACCATTGTCAACCATTGACTCGAAAAGAGTGGCTGATGCATTGATGGAGGCTTTTACCAGATTAGGCTTCCCTAATCAGATTCTGACGGATAATGGGTCACAGTTTTGTGGGAAACTCATGGAGGAGGTATTTGGGGTGTTCCACTCCAACCATATACATACCAGTCCTTACCACCCTCAAGCTAACGGACAAGTAGAGCGTTTCAACGGCACGTTGATGACAATGCTCAGGAAATTGGCCCAGGAAAAACCTGATAGGTGGGATGAATACATCCCGGCAGCCCTTTTTGCTTATAGGGAAGTGCCACATGGCTCAACAGGAGTACCGCCAGCAACTCTGCTGTTTGGTCGACCAATCAAGGGACCATTGGAAGCTTTATTGAGGAGTTGGACGGAGGAAGAAACTTCAGAAGAGGTGATCTCCTCGTACAAATACGTGGAGGAACTGAAGGAAAAACTTCACACGGGCTGGGCGCTGGCGACTCGAAACTTGAGAAAGGCCAGAAAGAGACATGCGGAGTACTATAACCGTAGGTCTAGAGACAGAGCTCTTGAGGTGGGAGACAAAGTCTTGTTGTTACTCCCAACGGGAACCAACAAACTGGAGATAGGATGGCAAGGACCATTTCCCGTGGAAAGGATGGTATCCAGAACCAACTATCAAATACGGATCCGGGGAAAGTCGAAGATTTTTCATATTAATCTCTTGAGAAAATATGAAGAAAGAACCGGGGAAGGAGCAGCCCATCTCATGGCAATGGCGGTAGCAGTGGAGACTGAAACCGGACCAGATGAGGGGAGGGAGTATCCTCTAATAAACCAGGAAACTTATCGGGAAGTACAGGTGAACCCTGATCTGACTCTCCAAGAGAGGGAAGAGATTGCCCAGGTTCTCAAATCCCATAAGCAGATCCTGACGTGTAAACCAGGACGGACGGAGCTGGTCGAGTTCGAGATGACCTTAACCACGCAGGATCCGGTCCGCCAAAAAATCTACCCAGTGCCCTTTGCTAAAGAGAAGGCGTTGGAGGAGGAGATACAGAAACTGTTGGAGGATGAGGTGATTGCACCATCCACATCCCCATATAATGCTGGAGTGGTGTTGTTACGCAAACCGAGTGGAGAACACCGGTTGTGTATTGACTATAGACTTTTGAATAGTCATACCCAGTTCCAAGTGGAACCGTTGCCGAATCCAACCCAGTTGTTCGCCAGGCTCCATAAGGCCAAGTACTTCTCTAAAGTAGATCTGAGTAGGGGTTATTATCAGATCCCGGTCAAACCAGAAGTTCGACCTCTGCTGGCTTTCAGTACACCTAATGGACACTATGAGTTCAATGTCATGCCTTTTGGACTCAGTAATGCGCCTAGTGTGTTTACTCGTATGATGAGAGCGTTGTTGGATCCTCTATGTGACCCGGCCATTATCTCATTCATGGATGATATACTTATTGCCAGTGACAGATTAGATGACCATTTGGGATCCTTAGAGAGAGTTTTCGATAGGCTCCGGAAAGCAGGGCTTACCGCGCGACCAACCAAGTGCATGATTGGTTACCAAACTCTTGAATTTCTAGGTCATACCATCACTCCTGGGAAAATTGTCCCGGAGGAGAAGAACTTGGAAAAAGTCAGGCGAGCTGCGAGGCCTAAAACAAAGAAAGATATAAGATCCTTCCTATCATTGTGTGGATTTTTATCAAAAGTTCATTCCTCATTTTACCGAACTGGGAAATCCATTAACAGAAACCTTAAAAAAAGGACTTCCAGATACAGTTATATGGACGCCAGAATGTGAGGAGGCCTACAGTCAATTAAAGGAGGCGTTGGTGAACAAGCCAGTTCTACAACTCCCAGACCTCACAAAGCCATTTGTGCTAAGAACAGATGCAAGTGGGATCGGAATTGGAGCAGCCTTATTACAAGAAGGAATAGACGATGCTTCAGTTTTGAAACCTGTAGCTTATGTCAGTAAGAAACTTCTACCGGCAGAGAAAAATTATTCTACTGTTGAAAGAGAGTGCTTGTCACTCGTATGGGCCGTACAAAATTTCAACCATACTTGTACGGAGTACAGTTTACGATCCAGTCAGATCATCAACCCTTGATGTTCCTAGCTACGTCGCAGAAACTCAATGCCAGGTTGATGAGATGGTCATTGTTGCTGCAACCATACCACTTCACAGTGGAATACATCCCTGGAAAGGAGAATGTAGGAGCGGATTTCCTATCCAGACATCCAGCTCCGGAGGAAGAAGACTAGGGTTGTGGATCAGCGGAATCAAATCTACAGTGAGAAAGATTCGACGCGGTCTAATCTCTTAAGAGGGGGCCTATGTCGTGGAATACTGAGAGTTAATGATTCCCAGATAGACGACCTTATAAACCGACTAACCAGGTAGGAGCAGGGTTAACAAACCAAACAGTAAGGATAACCAACCATGGTGTGACCGGAGTCAATGACCCCCAATGTTAACGGATTGAACTGTTAACGTAGAAATAACAGCGGCACAGGTCGACGAGAGTGTAGGATGACGAGGTTAAATCACTGGTCACAAACATCACGAAATGTCGAGTTGAGTGACCAGGCGCATGTGTTTATAGGTCAAGATACGGAAGTGCCCGCAGACAGCACAGGTAAACTGTCGCGTGGACAAATAGGTTTGCGACAAAGGCAGACAGCACTATTGGACAGTATCGCGGTCAGGTGATAAAGACAGGATTGAAAAACCCAGATAGTGTCAGGTGTGTGTGGAGAGGGAGTCAGCGCTGATTACGCGGATGGTGAACTACCGGGAACAGAGTTAAAAGAGCCGCCAGAGTTGGGGCTGATAAGGAGGTGTGGAGATTGGTTACTGAGGAAAATTTCCACAGCATATTGCGGTCGAGATGACTCAGAGTGAAGGAACAAAACAATGAGGGTTTTATAAATAACGGAAAAGTTTCAGATCAGTAATTTTCCACTAACGGTGATAATGAGTTATTGACTTGAGGTGTCAAGCCAGGTCAAGGACTATGCGGCAAAAATGACCTATAAAGAGTGGCCACTTCTTTGTGGAAGTTTAGTGTGATTCTGGATTTCCATGAGACAAGGGAGTATGAAAAGGGTGGTGCTGCGTTCGGAGGAACGTTTGTGTATCTATTGTGCATTAGTACTCCCAATTCTGACAAGGATTATTATAAGGTAAATCACAGTGAAGTAATCTTCTAGCATAGGGGAATAGATGATACTTAGCGTGTACAAGTAAATACTAGTAGGAATAGTATAGACGTTAGGTGAATCTTCTATCTTATGTCAGAGTGGGTTTTTTCGGAAGCCTTTTCATTTCAGCTGGAGGAAAAGACACTCACATAGGAAAGAATATTAAGCAGACACAGCTCTCATTATTAAATCTTTATTACACAGGTTCCAATACCAGTGCGGGACATATCAACGAAGATATAACACAGATGGCTGTGGTAAAGATCAATCAGTGTTGATAACCTCAAAGAAAGCACTTTCAAATAATAAAGCACGACACTTGTGCATAAGAAAGGAGAGAAAAGAAGTGTCATCGTAAAAAGTAAGGATGACAGAGAACGGAAAATAGAAGACCCTGTAACATAATAGAAAGACTCAAATGACTCAGTATCGAAGAGTTGCAAGGCGCATACCAAGTGTCTATACAAATTAAGGACTATTCAGTGTAGAACTTTTACAGGACAAAATAGAAAATACTAGAAAATCGATGTTGTTTCCAGGATGGAATTAGGAACGTTATAAAAAGCAAAGAACATTCATTCTAAGCGGACAATATATAGTGATCGGTTTAAGTACAGTGATACAGTGGTGAACATTTTCCTTACAAAAAAACGGATATATCTACAGACTCAAGCAGACGGAGCATTCAGGGTGAGATCGTTCCTTTGTATCTATGTACTGTCCTGTACTTTAGCCGAGAGAAGAGACGAGAGAAGACACGGAGACTATCTATCAACATCTTATCTGGCATTCACACTAGAAGAACATACCAACTACATAGACAATATCCATACCTACAGCATACATACCTTTAATTAATAAATCTTTTATTAATTGTGGAAAGTAATGTTGTCGGTGTATGTGAGAGAGAGGGAGGGGGGGGGGGGGGAATAAGTGAGAGTGAGATATTGTGAAGAGTAGACAGAACGGAGGAGTGTAGACATATGTCAGGCAATATAATAGAAGTAGACAGGATATATATATATAGGGTGTGCTTGTGGAGTCCACCTTCCTCCAAGGACAACGAGCTACACTAAGTTATTACTATTAGTATGATATCACTAATTTAATGATCACGTAAAACACAAGTTATTATTATTATTATTATTATTATTATTATTATTATTATTATTTGTTTTATCTCCAGGTGCGTGTATCGGCTGCGGGGCATCTTGCTTGTGATCGAGAAGTTTTCCGGAAGGTTGTTATGGGAGCGAGGTTCTGCAAAGGACATACTACTAAATGAATGAATGAATTATGTGTTTTAACTTTTTAAAAAAAAACCCAAAAAAAAAAAACCAAACAACAACAACAACAACAACAACAACAACAACAACAACAAAGATTCTGATTTTCGCTGGTCTCTTGACAGGCAGGATGAATTCTCCTAATCGATTATCCTATTTGAGAGGAGGATCGTGTCATCAGCAATCCGAGTTCTGTGACTGGATTTCCACAAATTATGAATGGAAACATAATCTTTGGTCTCATGCTTTTTTACCTTTTTCATTTCTCATTACATTCTGTGCATAGATGGTGAACATGCAAGAAAGGAGACTGCATACAGTCGAACGCTATAATAATAATAATAATAATAATAATAATAATAATAATAATAATAATAATAATAATAATAATAATAATAAGAAGAAGAAGAAGAAGATGAAGAAGCCTCGATGTTCTGACACCACAGTATTATCAACAAAAGAAAAGAGAATTGAGAAACAAATTAAGTCAACGAAAAAGCGAAGTTAAAAACAACACATACACCCCAGTGTGGAACAAACAAAAACAATGACATCCGATAAAACAAACACGTCAACGTACATATTTTTCACCAGAGAGAAATCACAGAAAGTGAGTAGCTGTGATTATCTAGCTTCTCCGCTGACGAACAATCTAATGTAATGGTGGAAATTGAAACAAAAACAAACATTGCTCTACAAACACTGCAGCAATCCAGATCTGTATGCAGTGGAACAGATAGAATAACAAAGGTCAGGCTACTAAGAGGATGCGTATTTCCTGTGGCAACATAAGGGCGCGAAACGTGGATATTTTACAAATTAACCGAAGATCACATCTCCGCTTTTAAGGTTCACCGTGGCGAAGAGGTTAAGATGCCAGCTTCGCGTTCCGAAGGTTGTGAGTTCGATTCTGGACGCTGTCGTTCGGTTCACGGGTGGCATTTTTTCTTGGAGACTCCTAGGGGTCGTCGCTGGAGCTACGGAGTTCGTGATGTGTGCGATGATTTCGGTAGGCCGCCCTGCGGAAACAGACCGAGTCATGTGGGACAGGCGGCCGTAATGCCTCCGGCTCAAGAACCCCCTGCCATACACCACAAGGTACCATATAGGCAGTAAATGACAGTTTAAATGACAGTGGTCAAAGAAGTTGATCCTATCACCTTTTAAAACCTTAGAGAGCCGTGGTAGCGTAGTGGCTAAACACTCGCCTACCGACCTGGTGGTAAAGACAAATGATCACTAACATCAGAAAGAGGCAGCCATCATTTTGTAGCCACAATACAAGACACAAAACTGGAACATGTTGTGGCAGCCGGAAATACTTGTGGAAGGAAAGATAGAGGAAGACAGCGTGAGAAAATTCTTGACAGTCTTGTGTCATGGCACGGAAGGGAGTCAACACACGAATTGATCCATGACGTCGTCAATCGCAATTGTGGAGGGGGCGTGATCGCAAATGCCGACCATTTGATGATGATGATGATGATGATGAGATGATGATAATGATGGTGATGTTTTTATGATGAAAATAAGCAAAATCGAATATTTTGACCATGAAAAAAGACATGGGATTCCACAATGATCCATCTGACTTTTTAAATTTTCTGTCATTCTTGTAATTATTTTCTTAATGTATTCCATTGGAGCATTTTTTTTTTGGGGCATTTTTACGCGAAGAAATAAATTCGAGAACCTGGTGACAAGGCCAGATCAAGGGGAAGAAAAAAAGGGGAAAAACAGAGAAGTAAATACCGGATGGCTTGGCCATGTGCATGGTCGAGAAAAGGGAACTGAGCTGATCCACGACTCCGGTGGTCGAGTGAAATGGTGAATCATGCCCGCCTACGCTTATCGGAATGGTACATGATGGAGGATAGAGAATCTAAACACAGAAGCCACAAACAAAATCGCACGATTTACTGCCTGGCATGATCACTGATCTCGTGGGGTGCATGCTGCAGAGTATATATCATATTAAGCGAATACAATAAAACACTTAAGTTGAAACAATTAAAACACACAGTCACGGGTTTTGTTCGGATGTAAAAATCTGTTATCCCACGGAAATTTTTAAAAATTTACAATAAACTCTTTCTTTTGCACAAAACCGGCTGGAACCGTCTAATTCAGTGGTTCTCAAACTTTTTTGGCCCCTGCCCCCCCCCCCCCTTTTATCATATGTTCAAAAACGTCTTTCCCCTCCCCCTTTAAATTTTCCCTTCCTATAAACCCTTTCCCACCCTTACACATTTATACATAAAAAAGGAAGCTAAATGTAATAACACATACTAGAACAAGTTAGACATCTACATAAAAAAGTGATTTTGGGGTTACTTACGTTATAAAACGAATTTCATTAGGGCGAGAAGTACAGAACCGTAAAACTTGAGGAAAAACAATATCAAATAACGGGGTTTTTGTATTAATGCGATTTTGAAATAATCTTAATTCCCCCCCTTTGGAAAACCCCAAAATCCCCCCGGGGGGAGGTGGGGGGGGGGGAAATTCCCCCCCGGTTTAGAACCCCTAGCTAATTGCTAGCGTCTCATTATATTTGAGCAATCATTTATGGCTCTTCGAGTACGGTATATCTTTTTTTGTCTATTAACATGTTTTTCATCGTTTGTTCTCAAGCGACCACTTACTGTATGCTTTCTAATGCCTGATTATTCTGCGCCTTTTGTACACAGATATTGTCTCCTCTTTTTTTTAAGTGGTCTTTGCACTGACTATGAGGTCAGGCTTCTGTCGCTGCCTTTTATGTTCCTCCTATTTTCCCTTTTGTATTCTTTGATGTTATTTACGTTAAAATCTAGACAAGATGCCGGCGCTGTTTCCAGGGGTTAGGGCGCTATTTTTAATCCCGCATACCGCGTTCGAAATACAGCTGTCATCGATTTGGAAACAGACCGTTTTGCGCTTGTTTTTTTTAAAATGGTATGAGTTCCCGGGTTTTTAGAAAGTAATGGCAAACTACTGAACGTGAACTTTCCCCCCCCCCCCCCCCCCCCCCCCCCCAAAAAAAAAAAAAAAAAAAAAAAACACAAACAGCCAAAGAATGATGAGGTTGACTGCGACGTCCTGTAAAGGATATGCGCGAAACTAGACCAGATAATAATGAATGGGAAATGTATCAGGGAGGTACAAAAGAGGTACACCACAACAAAAATGCATTCAAAAGTGAAAGATAATGTACACGTGATAACAACAGCATAGGGCCATCTGGCTTCTGATAAAGGGACGTCTTGAAAGATATTTAAGGGGGGGGAAAATTGTGCACAAGACAGGCCGCAGGATTGGGTTACACATTCTTAAAATTACTTGTACATGAGAAAAGATGCTTTTACAAGAATGCATTTCTTCTTTGTCTTCTGTCCTACAGCTTTTTTTTATTGAACGTCTATAAGCCATAAACTCTCGGAAGTGAGAGCCTGGCCGACACAAACCTACATCAAAATTGTGATGATGTGCTGAGAACGCTACATGCTCGGCGCAGATTCGTTCGATTTCTCTTAGCTGGGGGATATGAGGTATCCCCGGATGAAAGGGGACTGGCCGTTAATCGCCCACAGACGCACGGAGGTAAGGTGCTGAGCCGGCAGCACATGTAGCCTACCTCGTGAGCGAGTACAAAAGGTGGAAAAACACCTCGGTCGCACGTCTCGCAGACGTCCGATAGTCTGTAACCACACTCATGGAGTGAGTGTAGTCAAAGGTGGAAAATTGTCTCGTTGACACGAAATGGAACGCCGGTCTTGCGAATCCATTACGTGGCAGCCCAAAGCGAAAGCTCGCTGTGTGGAAGCCGAAACAAGAGTCTCGAAACCCGAGGAAGGCTAACCTCATTAAAAAATGCCCGCTGAAGTCGGAAGTGTCGTCCTACGGGTGGCAAACTAAAAATTGACACTACGCAATTACGTCCGAGTGAAATGTCTCGTCCGAATGTCTCTCATGCTAGGAACAGCTCTGACTACCTAGTTTCCGAATGCCGCTCTTGTTCGGAACAGCTCTGACTACCTAGTTTCCGAATGCTGCTCTTGTTCGGAACAGCTCTGACTAGGTAGTTTTCCGAATGTCTGTCGTGCCTGGAATAGCTCTGACGGGCGCAACGACAAGCACATGTCCGAAAACTCGCTGAGTGGATACCGTCTGCAAACCTGTCTGGTTTGTGCGGGAATGACCCGGGGCAAACGAAATGACCAATATATTGAAGTGAGGATCTAAAGCAGCCATGAGCAGGACGTGACGATTTCCCTCGGTGAGCCCAGATCCAGGGCGTTATGTGTCAGCCCTGCAACTATGGAAGCAACCTTGGATGGCGGAAAATGCTATGGACTGTCCCTGCCTTCCTTTGAGGTATGACCGTTGTCTTCGACCGTTCTAACTTGGCCAGCATGGTTGTAGATGGCACCACAAAAGTGAGTCTCCCAGGAATGCTACCTGGTCAAAAAAGCACGCTAAAGTCGATGTGTTGGCCTACGGGTTTCGGCCCAAGGGCGCATAACAGACACACCGCAATCACATCTGAAAAAATACTCCGGATGAACGAAAAGAAGAAGAAGAAAATCACATGCTATAAATATTCTTTTGTGGGTAGGTTTCTAAAAGATCATTCGGTCTGTGTGCTAATTGGTGTTAATAATTATAAATTATCTTCTTCTTCGCACATCTACAGGGCAAAAAGGCAAGACAATCGGTTTCACTGCACCGGGTTATGGCCCACATGACCCAGTCTTCTTTCCACACCGCGACCAGCCTGCAGCGACACACAGAGAGCACAAACTCCGGGACTTCAGCGACACACAGAGAGCAAGAACTCCGGGGCTTCAGTGACACACAGAGAGCAAGAAGTCCGGGGCTTCAGTGACATACAGAGAGCAAGAACTCCGGGGCTTCAGCGACACACAGAGAGCAAGAACTCCGGGGCTTCAGTGACACACAGAGAGCAAGAACTCCGGGGCTTCAGTGACACACAGAGAGCAAGAACTCCGGGGCTTCATTGACACACAGAGAGCAAGAACTCCGGGGCTTCAGTGACACACAGAGAGCAAGAACTCCGGGGCTTCAGCGACACACAGAGAGCAAGAACTCCGGGGCTTCAGTGACACACAGAGAGCAAGAACTCCGGGGCTTTAGCGACACACAGAGAGCAAGAACTCCGGGGCTTCAGTGACACACAGAGAGCAAGAACTCCGGGGCTTCAGTGACACACAGAGAGCAAGAACTCCGGGGCTTTAGCGACACACAGAGAGCAAGAACTCCGGGGCTTCAGTGACACACAGAGAGCAAGAACTCCGGGGCTTCAGTGACACAGAGAGAGCAAGAACTCCGGGGCTTTAGCGACACACAGAGAGCAAGAACTCTGGGGCTTCAGTGACACACAGAGAGCAAGAACTCCGGGGCTTTAGCGACACACAGAGAGCAAGAACTCCGGGGCTTCAGTGACACACGGAGAGCAAGAACTCCGGGGCTTTAGCGACACACAGAGAGCAAGAACTCCGGGGCTTTAGCGACACACAGAGAGCAAGAACTCCGGGGCTTCAGTGACACACAGAGAGCAAGAACTCCGGGGCTTTAGCGACACACAGAGAGCAAGAACTCCGGGGCTTTAGCGACACACAGAGAGCAAGAACTCCGGGGCTTCAGTGACACACAGAGAGCAAGAACTCCGGGGCTTCAGTGACACACAGAGAGCACGAACTCCGGGGCTTGAGCGACACACAGAGAACAAGAACTCCGGGGCTTCAGCGACAACCCCTAGAGAACTCCGAAAAAACTTGCACGTGTGAACAGAATGGCGCAGTCAGGAAATGAAGAAACGAACTTGGAGGGACGAGGTTGAAACACTTCATCACGGAGACACCGCGCAGCTCCCATCCCCCGTACACTTTCAGACGTCAACATGAACATATCCCAATAACGCAGCCGTCCACTTCAATTTGTTGACATCTCCACGGCTTGTATTCAAATGAGGCGGGTAATGACCAAATTTTAGTGTGCATATCCTATTTACGGGACAGTGCAATCAACATCAGCATTTTTCAGCTGCTGTTGATGTCTTGGCAAGTTTTACGTTTAGTAGTTTGTCACTGCTTTCTGAACGATCGGCTCACATACCTTTCCGTAAGAAATCAACGCGACGCGATCAGCTGCTAAATCTTGCGAAGCTGTGTTTCGTATGTGGGTATTATGGATTACGAATTTAACCCCTTCGCTAGAATGACCAAATTACTTGTTTTTTTTTTTTTTTGTGGTTCTACATATTCTTCTTCCTCTTTCACCCTCCCCCTCCCCCCCAACCTTCCCCAATCGGGACATAGGTTATTAACCAACTCTAAGCCTGCCTATCCTTAACTATTGCATGCACCTCTGTCCTTGTCCTCCCTTGTTATTCTTTTCTCTTTCTACTTCTCTTCTCCTGATTTTCCCCCTTCCTATATATCAGTGGTTCTCAACTTTATTTTTGGCCCATGCACCCCTTCACCTTATGTTCAGAACGTCTCCCCCCTCCCCCTTTTTCGTATTTCCTCCCTATAAATCCCGCCCCTACACAGTATACATAAAAATGGAAGCTAAATTTAATAACACATACTAGAACAAATCTAGATGTCTACATAAAATGTTATTTGTGGGTCTACTTACGTTATAAAACGAATTTCAGAAGGGCGAGAAGTACAGAACCGTAAAGTATAGAGGGAAAAACAATATCAATTAATCGGTTTTTGTATTAACGCGATCTTGAAATAATCTTAATTTCCCCCCCCCCCCCCCCCCCTCGAAACCCTAAAATTCCCCCCTGAGAGGGAGGGGGGGGGGATTCCCCACCGGTTGAGAAACACTGCTCTATATATTTTGCACTGTGTGTAAAGGCAGTTCTAGTTATACCATTCTCAGGTTTTCTTACCGTGTCCAGTACAGTAGCAGCGTCTTTCTTCACCTCTGGGTTCGCTGGTATTTGTCTCGTTCTCTCCACAAACTTGACATGTTCTGCATATGTTAGACAAGGAAGGCATCCAAGATCTCTACTATCGTAGCGATTAACAACCAGAAGAAAGACATCATCGTCAAGAGAATTGCGTTGCCCTGTTTCCGTCAAGCCTGTGGCTATGTACATTCGACTTCGACACGCATTTGTTCGAATTGGCTTTCCGTAGCCTTTGACTGTTCCCAGTCTACCTACAAGGCAGTAGGTGTGTGTCTCTCTTGGTCTGCTTCCTATCCCTTGGCCTGTCCGACATGGGAAACCCTCCCAGAAGCCGCGCTACCGTCGGCATAGCTATTGGGGTCATCAAAACACGCAAGCCTTTCTACCACTTCAACATGGAGACACAACAGGGGGGGGGGGGGGGGAGGATACACAACGGGGAGAGGAGACACAAAAGGGGGGGGGGAGACGATACACAACAGAGGGGAGAGGAGACACAAAAGGGGGAGAAGATACACAACAGAGGGGAGAGAAGACAACAGAGGGGACAATATACACAACAGAGCGGAAAGGAGAAACAGGGGGAGAAGATACACAACAGAGGGGAGATGAGACACAACAGAGTGAAGAGGAGACACAACAGAAGGGACAAGATACACAACAAAGCGGAGAGGGGACAACAGGGGGGAGAAGATACACAACAGAGGGGAGAAAATACACAACAGAGGGGCGAAGATACACAACAGAGGGGAGAAGATCCGCAATATGCATATTCTTCTCCCCTTATCCCCGACTGGGGTATAGGTCTTCAACCAAACCACGTCAAGCCAGCCCTGTCTCATGCTGTCTCCCGCACCTCCCTACGCGTCCTCCCAATATTTTTCAACTGTCTACTTTTCTTCTCCGGGTGGTTTAGGTTTCCCGCTATATCGTTCGCCTTGTGGGTTCCAGACAAGAGAGTGTATAGTTAGATTGTCCTCATGTTTTCTCAGTGTGTTGCCTATCCAGCGCGTCTTTTCCTCGTCTCTTGGTTTCTTCGACTAATTAATAAATCTGTGAATTATTAGTGAATGATTTGTGAATAGACAGACAAGTCACTGGGCTATAATAATGAAGAGGTGTGAATAAAATTAGTGGAACTGCGGTGAAGCTATGTAAATGTAAACATGTAATGAATACGGCGTAAAGGAGCTTTATAAACCACGTAAATGTGTTCTGTAAAGCCGCATTATTCCGTGTTCTTACATAATGAAGAGGAACCAAGTGACGATATCCTTCTCAAGATAACAAACAAAGACAAGAAAGTTAATTGCATATCCTTCACAGGACGTCGCAACAATCCCATAATTTGACTGTTCGTGATTTCTTGGCAAGATTACGTTCAGTAGTTTACCATTGCTTTCTGAACGACCGACACTCATACCACTGCATGAAACCAACGCAAGGCGGTCTTCTTTCAAATCTCCCGCAGCTGTGTTTCGAACGCGGTATGCGGGATTGCGACAGGAAACCTCTCAACCAAAGTGCATTAATCAGGATACAACAGACACAGACATCCTTCTCAACTGCTACGCACAGTGAGGGGCGCTTCAAAACCTCGGGTTGAAATACTAACACGGATCTGAACGTACAATACAGTGTTTTGATGCACATCTTGATGCGATCATTGTCACATATATGTTATAAATAAACTCATGTAATTCCGGTCCAACATGGCGGATAGGTGGGCGATCCGTTAAGGCGTTGGAGTACTGTTTGCTTCTGGCCACCGTTTACTCACGCATTTTCCTAATTTCGACTTGTATTACATGGTTCCGTCGCCTGGCTACTGAGATGAGTGCTTAGAGCAACACTGTGAGATGTGAATGTTCAGAAAAATGGCGGCTGGCCGACTGCTGAATTAGCTAGCTGGTGTACCTTATGCAGTATTGCATGTGCAACTGTTTTTCTAGTAATCAGCTGCTTCCATCGACGATAAACTCTAGTTCTAGTGGCAGACTGTTGTGTTGACATTCTGGAAGCGGCCTTAAGTATGTATGCATGTGCATGCTGTTGGGTGTGTCGTGACTGCTGTCTGTTTCCCTTTTCACATGGGATAGGAGCATTTTGTGTGGTGTTTCGCTGGCACCAGAACGGTTCTGTGAGGTTGGAACCGCGACTAACTAACTAAATAAACGCAATTAGTTAGTGGACGGTCTGTCATCATTTAGTAAATAACCACACTGTGCGTTTCCGTGATATCAAACCACCATCCTACCCCTGAGAGCCTCGACAACACGAATATACCGCACTAGGTGAAAACCCCATAAAAAATTAAATGAACATCGAATAATTAAGGCATACAACAAGATACTCGCTTGACAGCCGGAAATTGCTGTCAGGGGCGGCGATCTCAACCCGCTAATGTGGGCGTGGAAACATGGGGAAAACCGCCGCATTTTCACCCTCAAGAACAAAACCATAAACAGAACACATCTCTGAAATAGTGGCGTGACGTACTCAGACAACGTCAAACCACAACATCAGACCAGACAGTACAACAGATTTCTTTCCGCTTGTTTCCTTTTTCGTTCTATAAGTGTCAATGAATACGTATAACTTGTCGTTTCGTTGTAAACTACTGAATGCATGGAGCCGTGGTGAAGTTGTTAGTGGACGTGCCTTGGGTTTGATCCCCGGAATGGCAGGGGTTTGTAACTATTATACTAGGAGTCTTAAAAGACGGAGGAACAGGAGTAGGAGGAGGAGACATATGTTGTTAACCTGCCGGTACGCTGATAGCAAGATAGGCGGTTGAACCACTACGCCGGCATTAAGTTGGGCTTAAAAGTTCACTTCTCGTTCAAAAAGCAAAGGCAAACTCAAACTCATTAATTCAGTAGCATGTCCTTTGCAGAACCTCGCTCCCACAACAACCATCCGGAAAACTTCTCGGTCATAAGCAAGATGCACCCATCTGGAGATCATCTGCCACATCCTGAACCCATCTTCTCTTTGGCCTTCCTCTTCCTCTCTTCCCGGGCATATACCCGTCCATTATTGTTGTCTGTAAACTTTCAAGTGACCAAAATATTTCAATTGTCTTTGTTTTATCGTCTTTAGTAGCCAACCTTCTTCAATATTCAGATCTTGTCGTATGGATGCATTTGTTCTGTCCTGTATCCTAGATATACTTAGAACCCGTCTTTTGAACGTAACATTGTCAAGAAAATCAAACCTGTAGTTGACGCCAACATCCTGCATATTACATGCAATTTTTGAAATTCTCTCTAGCTTGTCTGACCACTACTACTTTCTTCCACTTCTACACGTGCCAACTTAATACTCGTGAATATATTTATGCACTGTCTTAGTGGCCTCAAGGTGTTCCCCAACAACTGATATTCCTGATTATTCCGCTTAGCTGAATACGTAAAGTCAACTCTCTGCCTGGCATAGTTAATTTCTCCATGGGGAAAGGCAGGCAATAAAATAACAACCACGAGTAAGGTAACTGGTTACTCCATCTCATAAAGCCTGACCTGGTATATGTGAACAAGCGAAATACAACCCTTCACATTTGGCCGGCTAGTATACGCCGTGTAATAATACGTTCACCGTCTATATTAAAAGTTAAGCCGGACTTATCACGGCGACTTCACTGCGCTTTTAGATAAGAGAAGATAATTTTTTTTAGAACAGGGATAAGCTTATTTCAGATAGAGGAGTAATTTTATCTGTTCTCTTGAAAATACTTGGAGATAAAATTGGCACGTTGTCTAATACTTCATTTTTGTTTGTTTTCAACGGGTTTTCTCTTAAACTAGCTTGCTGAGGGAAATGTTTCCGGTAAATAGACAAGTAGGTGCAGTTGGCAGCGCCGTGGGTTGAGCGCATGCTTACCAGCTTTGGCGTGGGGGTTTGAATCCTGTATCTGGGTGTTAGTTCGGCATATCTGGGAAATGTGTCATTGTGTTTCTCTGGGTGAGTGGCTGTGTGTCCTATCCGTTTCTATAAATCAAGTTGTCATGTGGTAAATTTGTATAAATCAAGTTATGCTTGTATAAACCAAGTTACCAGACAGATTGCATAAATCAAGTTATCAGACAGATTGTATAAACCAAGTTACCAGACAGACTGCATAAACCAAGTTACCAGACAGATTGTATAAACCAAGTTACCAGACAGATTGCATAAATCAAGTTACCAGACAGAATGTATAAACCAAGTTACCAGACAGATTGCATAAACCAAGTTACCGGACAGACTGCATAAACCAAGTTACCGGACAGATTGCATAAACCAAGTTACCAGATAGATTGTATGAACCAAGTTACCGGACAGATTGCATAAATCAAGTTATCAGACAGACTGTATGAACCAAGTTACCAGACAGATTGCATAAATCAAGTTACCGGACAGATTGCATAAACCAAGTTACCAGACAGATTGCATAAACCAAGTTACCTGACAGATTGCATAAACCAAGTTACCAGATAGATTGTATGAACCAAGTTACCGGACAGATTGCATAAATCAAGTTATCAGACAGACTGTATGAACCAAGTTACCAGACAGATTGCATAAATCAAGTTACCAGACAGATTGTATAAACCAAGTTACCAGATAGATTGTATAATCCAAGTTACCAGACAGATTGTATAAACCAAGTTACCAGACAGATTGTATAAACCAAGTTACCAGACAGATTGTATAAACTAAGTTACCAGACAGATTGTATAAACCAAGTTACCAGACAGATTGCATAAACCAAGTTACCAGACAGATTGTATAAACCAAGTTACCAGACAGATTGTATAAACCAAGTTACCAGACAGATTGCATAAATCAAGTTACCAGACAGATTGTATGAACCAAGTTACCAGATAGATTGTATAAACCAAGTTACCAGACAGATTGCATAAACCAAGTTACCAGACAGATTGTATAAACCAAGTTACCAGACAGATTGTATAAACCAAGTTACCAGACAGATTGCATAAATCAAGTTATCAGACAGATTGTATGAACCAAGTTACCAGACAGATTGCATAAATCAAGTTATCAGACAGATTGTATGAACCAAGTTACCAGACAGATCGTATAAACCAAGTTACCAGACAGATTGCATGAACCAAGTTATCAGACAGATTGTATAAACCAAGTTACTAGACAGATTGCATAAATCAAGTTATCAGACAGATTGTATAAATCAAGTTACCAGACCGATTGCATAGAATCCCGTAATAATTAAAAGACGTCGCCATGGTAGAAATGATAACAGCGCCGCCTCTTCAACTTCCGCTGATGGCGGGGGGCAGGTGGTTCAACACTAGACCGGCATTAAGGCGGACTTAAACGTTGACTTCTCGTCCAGAATCAATGGCAAACTACCCAACGTAAACATGGCATAAAAAATCAACCTGCCTTGTATCGCAAAGGACATACAACTCGTAATAGGGAAAGCTAATCTACACACAAACATCAGTCCAGTGGACTAGAAGTAGTAGCAGGTGTGTGCACAAAGCCAGTATATGCACAAAATAATAATAATAATAATAATAATAATAATAATAATAATAATAATAATAATAATAATAATAATAATAATAATAATTTAAAAACAGAAAATTAAAATAAAAAAGAAACATCAAAAGCCTACAAGAATGTTCAACGAAACTAAAAAACATGTAGATTCACTGTCGCCAGCCATCACTGCGGAGATGACACTGGGTGATCATATTTCTTTTGTGTTAGAAAATAAAAAATAAACCCAACCGCGCTTCCCCTCCCTCCCTCCCTCCGCTCCTCCCTCGCCTCACCCACACGGCCCTCCGACTTATCACTCCCGCCTGGGAGGCGACAACGAAACCCAGATTCCCAGTTCAACCTACATTCCGCGCTCTCCGGAACGCTACGGGACCCAGCTGTCAAGGGAGAAAGTGAACGAGGAAGAAAACGCATTGCCGACAGTCAGATAAAGTTAACTCCAGCTGCACAGAAAACAATGCTTACAGCAATATATCAACGTCTGAAGGCATAGTCGAGCATCGCAGCTGCCGTCTGTCTGTCTTCTTTCATAACAGAATCACTAAACCGTTGTCTGCCTGTCTTTGAAAATAGAATGTTTGAAATGTTGTATGTTTGTCATCCCCGTCGAATACAATTTCTTAAATAGAAGTTAGACAGTGTTAAGTCTATAGCGCACCGTGAACAAACAAATTAAAGTAGATTTTCGAGAACATACATCGTTCCTTTGGCGACATATGTACGTGTGTCATGCAATGAGGTTTTATTTTTTTTTCTGCTCTCGCTCGCTTTGAAATCAAGCATAGTCCATACACACTACTTCTAGTAGTGCTGGACTGAATTTTGCGTGTGGATTTTCCCCCCCCATATCCTTTACAGGACATTGCAGACAACACCAGAATTTTTCAGCTGCTGTTGATGTCTTGGCAAGTTTTACGTTCAGTAGTTTGCCATTGCTTTCTGAACGACCTGCTCACATACCTCCGTAAGTAACCAACGCGACGCGATCCGCTGCCGAATCTCGCGCAGCTGTTTCTTACGAGAGTATACGGGATTACGAACAGCGTCGTTAAACCCTTCGCCAGGGAGATCGGTGCGTGTGGATTAGCTTTCCCAATTAACAGTGTACTTCGCCATCAGGCGTACTGACTTCGACTTCAGAAGTACTTGTAATTTACCGTCCCCAAGTCAAGGACGAGAGGTCAAAATTTTAGCCCAACTGTCCGGTGGAGGGGTTGAACACGCTACCTCGGCATCAGCACACCGGATGTTTAAGAACATGCGTTCTTATCCATTGGCTAAGGAAGGAGCCAAAGAAGAACAGCCTGATGTGCCCGTTACATACCACCAACAGAAAAGAATGATCAAATCAGTCAGAAAGCCACCAAAACCTGCTCAAGACGACCACCACATTATGGACAGGCCAGAACAAGTCATTATTCTGCACCTCAGAACAGGACACAATAGATTACGCAACCACATGTATACAAAATTCAAGATTGGTGAAACAGCCATGTGAACATGTGGTTTGGCGTCGCAGACAGCACAGCACATACTCCAAGACTCCAAGACTCCCCAAAGTATAATATATCCAGGCAAACCTTCTTGCCTAGAGAGACAACTGTGGAAGATAAACTCTATGGACCGCTGAGTGGACCGCTGAGTGAACTAAAAAAGACAGTTAAATTCATACAAGAGACAACATTGCAGTTATAGACATATTTTAAGCGAACGACAGAAGAAGAAGAAGAAGAAGAAGAAGAAGAAGAAGAAGAAGAAGAAGAAGAAGAAGAAGAAGAAGAAGAAGAAGAAAAGGAAAAAAGGCATTCGGCTATGCTGACCTAATGCAATGAGTGAATCAACAACACCGGAAAATAGGATCGGTCAGCTCTACTGGAGCACGCTCACATGTCACAACATGGACGTTGCGGTTAAAGCCTTCGTCGGAGATCAAACAACAAACACATACAGACACAACCACGCGAAATATGGGGATGTGGGCCGTGGACCATTTCGTCATCACAAAATAAGAAAATCAATGAAGACTTGTAACTTATAGACAACAATGAAGACTTGTAACTTATAGACAACAATGAAGACTCGTAACTAATAGACAACAATGAAGACTTGTTACTTATAGACAACAATGAAGACTTGTAACTTATAGACAACAATGAAGACTTGTAACTTATAGACAACAATGAAGACTTGTAACTTATAGACAACAATGAAGACTTGTAACTTATAAACAACAATGAAGACTCGTAACTTATAGACAAAAATGAAGACTCGTAACTTATAGACAACAATGAAGACTTGTAACTTATAGACAACAATGAAGACTCGTAACTTATAAGACAACAATGAAGACTTGTATCCTGTAAGGTATCAATGAAGAATTGTAACTGATAAGACAGCAATGAAGACTCATAACTTATAGACAACAATGAAGACTCGTAACTTATAGACAAAAATGAAGACTCGTACTTATAGACAACAATGAAGACTTGTAACTTATAGACAACAATGAAGACTTGTAACTTATAGACAACAATGAAGACTAGTAACTTATAGACAACAATGAAGACTTGTAACTTATAGACAACAATGAAGACTTGTAACTTATAGACAACAATGAAGACTTGTAACTTATAGACAACAATGAAGACTTGTAACTTATAGACAACAATGAAGACTTGTAACTTATAGACAACAATGAAGACTTGTAACTTATAGACAACAATGAAGACTTGTAACTTATAGACAACAATGAAGACTTGTAACTTATAGACAACAATGAAGACTTGTAACTTATAGACAACAATGAAGTCTTGTAACTTATAGACAACAATGAAGACTTGTAACTTATAGACAAAAATTAAGACTCGTAACTTATAGACAACAATGAAGACTTGTAACTTATAGACAACAATAAAGACTTGTAACATATAGACAACAATGAAGACTTGTAACTTATAGACAACAATGAAGTCTTGTAACTGACAACAATGAAGACTTGTAACTTATAGACAACAATGAAGACTTGTAACTTATAGACAACAATGAAGTCTTGTAACTTATAGACAACAATGAAGACTTGTAACTTATAGACAACAATGAAGACTCGTAACTTATAGACAAAAATGAAGACTCGTAACTTATAGACAACAATGAAGACTTGTAACTTATAGACAACAATGAAGACTAGTAACTTATAGACAACAATGAAGACTTGTAACTTATAGACAACAATGAAGACTTGTAACTTATAGACAACAATGAAGACTCGTAACTTATAGACAACAATGAAGACTCGTAACTTATAGACAACAATGAAGACTCGTAACTTATAAGACAACAATGAAGACTTGTATCCTATAAGGTATCAATGAAGAATTGTAACTGATAAGACAGCAATGAAGACTCATAACTTATAGACAATAATGAAGATTTGTAACTTATAAGACAACAATGAAGATTTGTAACGTATAAACCAACAATGAAGACTTGTAATTTATGAGGCAACAATGAAGACTTGTAATTTACGAGGCAACAATGAAAGAATGTGACGGCAGCTCAATCATTCCAAATATGGCTCAGAAATGTATAACGCGGAGGTCGCCCAAGACGAACATGGATTGAAGACATCAAAGACATTGTACAATCACATGGCATGACACTGACACACACGCTATTACTTCTAATGTACCGGACTGATTTTTGCGTGTGGATTAGCTTTCCCTATTACCAGTGTCCCTCGCCATCAAGCGAACCCACTGGGATTTCTTGTAATTTACGTCCCCAAGTCAGGGACGAGAAGTCAACATTTTAGCCCAACTAGCCGGTGTAGAGATTGATCCCGCTACCTCGGCATCAGCACACCGGAAGTTTAAACACAAGCGCTCTTCTCCATTCGGTCATGCTGAAATCCCGTGTTAGTGTCGAAACCCTATATTTAGGTCGTTCATTGTTATCAACATCATGTGCCCTGCCAAACAGCGTCGTATCTCCACAGACCTTGGTCCCGGGTGTTCTGGATCAGCTCTGTTGATGATACTTCTCCATGCCATCGTTTTAGACCAGTATTCATCATCTGTCTTGATTTCCCCGTGCCTCTTCTAACGCTGATAGGTCCAGTTGTCACAATCTTTCCCAATGCTTCTCTTCTCATTACATAACAAAACGACATTGCTGGTATCTGTATTAATCCGCATATACTGCGGCGATGGGGTCACCGACGCAATTCCCCAATCTCGCATTCGAAACATCATAATGCCTTGCGCTGGTTTTAATAAACTAATATGAGTTCCGGCCGTTCAAAAATCAATGGCAAACTACTGAACGTAAACTTGCCAAGAAATCACAAACAGTCCACAATATGCTGAGGTTGACTGCCTTGTCTTGTAAAGAATATGCAACTAACTTTTAAACTGTTCTACTTTCGTGACCTTTTCGAGTGCTCGTTGTTCTATGAAAGCTTATCAATGTAATCTAGTGCAGAAAGTCTGCAGCAAACGTGCGGAATCTCATCTAATCTTAGCTGGGCTAATCTTTCGTCTTGGCATTTCAACGATCCAGTGGCGGTGACCCCAGGAGGGATCCCTCTAGCGTCTCTACCAGAGCTCTTAATCTGTAATGGTAAAACGACGATTTGATGCTTCTTCTTATTCTTCTTCTTTCTTCGCCTTCACCTCCTCCTCCTTCCCTTGAGCCTCTCTGTGGGGTATAAGCCCCGGACCATGCATGTCACAAGGCCTTTGCTACACCAGGTCACGGCACCGTGTGCTGAGATGAACAGTTCCCTTCTTTGCTACACCAGGTCACGGCACCGTGTGCTGAGATGAACAGTTCCCTTCTTTGCTACACCAGGTCACGGCACCGTGTGCTGAGATGAACAGTTCCCTTCTTTGCTACACCAGGTCACGGCACCGTGTGCTGAGATGAACAGTTCCCTTCTTTGCTACACCAGGTCACGGCACCGTGTGCTGAGATGAACAGTTCCCTTCTTTGCTACACCAGGTCACGGCACCGTGTGCTGAGATGAACAGTTCCCTTCTTTGCTACACCAGGTCACGGCACCGTGTGCTGAGATGAACAGTTCCCTTCTTTGCAACACCAGGTCACGGCACCGTGTGCTGAGATGAACAGTTCCCTTCTTTGCTACACCAGGTTCACGGCACCGTGTGCTGAGATGAACAGTTCCCTTCTTTGCTACACCAGGTCACGGCACCGTGTGCTGAGATGAACAGTTCCCTTCTTTGCTACACCAGGTCACGGCACCGTGTGCTGAGATGAACAGTTCCCTTCTTTGCTACACCAGGTCACGGCACCGTGTGCTGAGATGAACAGTTCCCTTCTTTGCTACACCAGGTCACGGCACCGTGTGCTGAGATGAACAGTTCCCTTCTTTGCTACACCAGGTCACGGCACCGTGTGCTGAGATGAACAGTTCCCTTCTTTGCTACACCAGGTCACGGCACCGTGTGCTGAGATGAACAGTTCCCTTCTTTGCTACACCAGGTCACGGCACCGTGTGCTGAGATGAACAGTTCCCTTCTTTGCTACACCAGGTCACGGCACCGTGTGCTGAGATGAACAGTTCCCTTCTTTGCTACACCAGGTCACGGCACCGTGTGCTGAGATGAACAGTTCCCTTCTTTGCTACACCAGGTCACGGCACTGTGTGCTGAGATGAACAGTTCCCTTCTTTGCTACACCAGGTCACGGCACTGTGTGCTGAGATGAACAGTTCCCTTCTTTGCTACACCAGGTCACGGCACCGTGTGCTGAGATGAACAGTTCCCTTCTTTGCTACACCAGGTCACGGCACCGTGTGCTGAGATGAACAGTTCCCTTCTTTGCTACACCAGGTCACGGCACCGTGTGCTGAGATGAACAGTTCCCTTCTTTGCTACACCAGGTCACGGCACCGTGTGCTGAGATGAACAGTTCCCTTCTTTGCTACACCAGGTCACGGCACCGTGTGCTGAGATGAACAGTTCCTTTCTTTGCTACACCAGGTCACGGCACCGTGTGCTGAGATGAACAGTTCCCTTCTTTGCTACACCAGGTCACGGCACCGTGTGCTGAGATGAACAGTTCCCTTCTTTGCTACACCAGGTCACGGCACCGTGTGCTGAGATGAACAGTTCCCTTCTTTGCTACATCAGGTCACGGCACCGTGTGCTGAGATGAACAGTTCCCTTCTTTGCTACACCAGGTCACGGCACCGTGTGCTGAGATGAACAGTTCCCTTCTTTGCTACACCAGGTCACGGCACCGTGTGCTGAGATGAACAGTTCCCTTCTTTGCCACCTGTCCTTCCTGTATAATTCTCTGGTGCCACTCATTGTGCCACTTCCGGTTAACTACAGTGTGGTCAAAGTTGAGACAAACATCTTGCTGACATTAGGGGCTGAACCCTGGATAAGAATGGCAAAACACCATTGACCCGTGGATAAGAATGGCAAAACACCATTGACCCGTGGATAAGAATGGCAAAACACCATTGACCCGTGGATAAGAATGGCAAATGGCAAAATGTCATTGACTCGTGGATAAGAATGGCAAAATGTCATTGACCCGTGGATAAGAATGGCAAAAATGCCACTGACTCGTGGATAAGAATGGCAAAACACCATTAACTCGTGGATAAGAATGGCAAAAATGCCACTGACTCGTGGATAAGAATGGCAAAAACACAATTAACTCGTGGATAAGAATGGGAAAAACTGTCTAATATCAGCCTTGAGACTGTCTAACCTCAGCTTTGACACTGCCTAACCTCTGCCTTGACACTGTCTAACCTTTGCCTTGAGGCTGCCTAACATCAACCTTGAGGCTGTCTAACCTCAGCCTTGGCACTGTCTAACCTCAGGATTGAAACTGTCTAACCTCTGCCTTGAGGCTGTCTAACCTCAGCTTTGACACTGACTAACCTCTGCCTTGACACTGTCTAACCTTTGCCTTGACACTGTCTAACCTTTGCCTTGACACTGTCTAACATTTGCCTTGACACTGTCTAACCTCAGCTTTGACACTGTCTAACCTCAGCTTTGACACTGTCTAACCTCTGCCTTGACACTGTCTAACCTCTGCCTTGACACTGTCTAACCTCAGCTTTGATACTGTCTAACCTCTGCCTTGACACTGTCTAACCTCTGCCTTGACACTGTCTAACCTCTGCCTTGACACTGTCTAATCTCTGCCTTGACACTGTCTAACCTCTGCCTTGACACTGTCTAACCTCTGCCTTGACACTGTCTAACCTCAGCTTTGATACTGTCTAACCTCTGCCTTGACACTGTCTAACCTCTGCCTTGAAACTGTCTAACCTCTGCCTTGACACTGTCTAACCTCTGCCTTGACACTGTCTAACCTCTGCCTTGACACTGTCTAACCTCTGCTTTGACACTGTCTAATCTCTGCCTTGACACTGTCTAACCTCAGCCTTACTTTGACCAACCTGTGTCTGACTTCTTGTGACCAAACACCATTATTGTTGATTTATGAAGCCAATATATACAATCTGTGGCAGTTCCGTTCTTTCATTGTCAGTTGTCATCGTTGTCGTCATATTGTTTTGTCCGTGGATATTATTATTATTATCGTTGGCTGACTCAAACCTTGCCGTCGTGACAGACGATTTGTTTGTAATTTGGAGTTAGACGTGTCTATATCGCAATTTAGAGACAACGAGTTGCCCATGCAGCAAAACCCTCTTTTGGCCTGCCTAGTTTACTCCAGAGGAAAGGTAACACCACAACATCTGGAACAAGACAAGCTGCAGAAGCTGCTGGATCAGCAGTAGTTGTCCGCCTGTCGGAGCTTCAATCCTAGACCAGTTTCCGACCAAGACTTGGTCTGTCGTGACATGACATCTAGTCTTTACGTTGTATTTCCTCGCATTAGGGTAAGGCTTGTACCCTCCCATTTGCGCTCCTCCGCCCGAAGCCGTTGGCACAATGTAGGGTGTCGGGTTTGGTGAGCGCCGCTCACCATTCGGCGCTAACAGAAAGTAGGTAGTACCGTTTACTGTTATACGGTAGTTCAGTCATATCTGACTAAAACCTGACTAAGTGTCGTGGAATACTGAGAGTTAATGATTCCCAGATAGACGACCTTATACACCGACTAACCAGGTAGGAGAAGGGTTAACAAACCAAACAGTAAGGATAACCAACCACGGTGTGACCAGAGTCAATGACCCCCAATGTTAATGGATTGAACTGTTAACGTAGAAATAACAGCGGCACAGGTCGACGAGAGTGTAGGATGACGAGGTTAAGTCACTGGTCACAAACATCATGAAATGTCGAGATGAGTGACCAGGCGCATGTGTTTATAGGTCAAGATACGGAAGTGCCCGCAGACAGCACAGGTAAACTGTCGCGTGGACAAATAGGTTTGCGACAAAGGCAGACAGCACTATTGGACAGTATCGCGGTCAGGTGATAAAGACAGGATTGAAAAACCCAGATAGTGTCAGGTGTGTGTGGAGAGGGAGTCAGCGCTGATTACGCGGATGGTGAACTACCGGGAACAGAGTTAAAAGAGCCGCCAGAGTTGGGGCTGATAAGGAGGTGTGGAGATTGGTTACTGAGGAAAATTTCCACAGCATATTGCGGTCGAGATGACTCAGAGTGAAGGAACAAAACAATGAGGGTTTTATAAATAACGGAAAAGTTTCAGATCAGTAATTTTCCACTAACGGTGATAATGAGGTATTGACTTGAGGTGTCAAGCCAGGTCAAGGACTATGCGGCAAAAATGACCTATAAAGAGTGGCCACTTCTTTGTGGAAGTTTAGTGTGATTCTGGATTTCCATGAGACAAGGGAGTATGAAAAGGGTGGTGCTGCGTTCGGAGGAACGTTTGTGTATCTATTGTGCATTAGTACTCCCAATTCTGACAAGGATTATTATAAGGTAAATCACAGTGAAGTAATCTTCTAGCATAGGGGAATAGATGATACTTAGCGTGTACAAGTAAATACTAGTAGGAATAGTATAGACGTTAGGTGAATCTTATGTCAGAGTGGGTTTTTTCGGAAGCCTTTTCATTTCGGCTGGAGGAAAAGACACTCACATAGGAAAGAATATTAAGCAGACACAGCTCTCATTATTAAATCTTTATTACACAGGTTCCAATACCAGTGCGGGACATATCAACGAAGATATAACACAGATGGCTGTGGTAAAGATCAATCAGTGTTGATAACCTCAAAGAAAGCACTTTCAAATAATAAAGCACCACACTTGTGCATAAGAAAGGAGAGAAAAGAAGTGTCATCGTAAAAAGTAAGGATGACAGAGAACGGAAAATAGAAGACCCTGTAACATAATAGAAAGACTCAAATGACTCAGTATCGAAGAGTTGCAAGGCGCATACCAAGTGTCTATACAAATTAAGGACTATTCAGTGTAGAACTTTTACAGGACAAAATAGAAAATACTAGAAAATCGATGTTGTTTCCAGGATGGAATTAGGAATGTTATAAAAAGCAAAGAACATTCATTCTAAGCGGACAATATATAGTGATCGGTTTAAGTACAGTGATACAGTGGTGAACAATTTTCCTTACAAAAAACGGATATATCTACAGACTCAAGCAGACGGAGCATTCAGGGTGAGATCGTTCCTTTGTATCTATGTACTGTCCTGTACTTTAGCCGAGAGAAGAGACGAGAGAAGACACGGAGACTATCTATCAACATCTTATCTGGCATTCACACTAGAAGAACATACCAACTACATAGACAATATCCATACCTACAGCATACATACCTTTAATTAATAAATCTTTTATTAATTGTGGAAAGTAATGTTGTCGGTGTATGTGAGAGAGAGGGGGGGGGGGGGAATAAGTGAGAGTGAGATATTGTGAAGAGTAGACAGAACGGAGGAGTGTTGACATATGTCAGGCAATATAATAGAAGTAGACAGGATATATATATAGGGTGTGCTTGTGGAGTCCACCTTCCTCCAAGGACAACGAGCTACATTAATTGGTGGAGCGAGCGGGGTACAACATAATACCTACATTAACTGGAGTGCAAGCTGGACACCTACCCAGCGAGGTACTTCAAATACATATTGCTGACTTTTACTGGAAGGACGTCCACTGGGTATATGGTGCTATTACCTTTATGTTGGGGACCTTACAGGGTGAAAGATCCAGACAGGGTGAATGTGGATAGGTGATAAGACACATTACCTATCTAAGTCACACAGTTACACGTCTACATAAGTCTAGATCCTATATCTCCTCTTGTGGATGAGAGAGTGGTTGTGATATACTGCGTGGTATAGTAGATAAATACTTAATTATTAGATAGACATAAGGAAATTGATATATATATATATATATATATATATATATATATATATATATATATATATATATATATATATATATATATATATATATATATTTAACTTATATTAGGAGTAATACTTTACTGTCGAGTCGTGTCCTTATTCTACCTACTGACTTACTTTCTGTAACGATGGCCACTCCAAAATTAACTACAGCAGAACTTAGGGCCAAAGGAGAAGAAATAGGTTTGGCGGGTTCGGCCCTAAGGGACTATGTTCAGGAGGTGGAGAGGGAGCTTCGTCAAGCAGAAAGGGAGGATAGAAAAGCGGAGTTAGAATTGAAGAAATTTGAAGCTGAGCAGGCGGCCAAGAAATTTGAAGCTGAGCAAGCGGCTAAGAAATTTGAATCTGAGCAAGCGGCTAAGAAATGGGAGGCAGAGCAAGAAGCTCAGAAAAGGGAGCACGAGTACCGGATGCGGGAACTTGAGCTCAAGATGCAATCTAGTGGAGAAACGGAGGGAGCAGTGGGAGGTTCCTCTCTCCCTGGCTCAACACCAGTAGGGGGACATAGCTACCATGCTATGAAGTTCCCTCTAGCGATCTACGAAGAGGGCAAAGAGAAAATTTATCAATATCTTCAACGCTTTCAGACAATGGCAATCGCTATGGGACTGGATAGGAGTAAATAGGCTCTTAAGATATCCCAGGGACTCAGGGGTTCGGGTTTCGAAGTGTACACACGCCTACCACCTGGTCAGGAAAACAACTACGACGAGCTAAAAGCTGCGTTAATGAAACATTACGAAATCACAGCACAAACATATAGGAAGAAGTTTAGATCGTCCAGACGAGAGCCGGGAGAGCTATTCGCTGCCTATAGTTTAAGGCTGAAAGCCTACCTCCAAAAATGGATAGATTTGGCTGAATTCAAGAGGGACTATGAGAGTCTGGAAGAGATGATGGTAGTCGACCAGATGCGCAAGCAAATGTCGAAACCTCTCAGAACCTTCTTGGGAGAACAAGGGGCGGAACGGATTGAGGCTGTGACTAAGCTGGCGGAAAGGTTCGTGGAAGTACATGGTGAAGCTGCGGAACTAAGTACGCCCACAAAAGGTCAGGAAAAACAAGACCGAAAGAAATCGAAGAAAGGAAAAGAAACCAAAGTGGAACCTTATAAAAAGACGTCAACGGAGAGTTCCGAGAAGGTGAAGGAAGGAACCAAGAACACCTTGAATTCTCCCGCAAAACGACCGTGGTTGGAGAAGTGGTGCTCGTTTTGCAAGTCGCCCTCTCACAATACCAAAGACTGCAGATCGAAACCGAAAAACCCTTACTTCGCGGCATGCCAAGTGAATCATAAGAAGGTGATCACAGACAAGGCTGAGGTCGGCGAAGAAGCTCGGACAAAAGAGAGCACCCGGAAAGCATGGAAGGGAACATGGTGCACACACTGCAGGTCGAAAACCCATACGACTGCAGAATGCCGAGGCAAGGCAAATGACGGTCCCTTTGAAACACGCCTCGAGGAACCCACCGAGGATTCCCAGGGAAAAGTCGAGGAGGGGGAAGACATTCCGGACCAAGGAAGACCCTCGGTGGCGGAATTGATTGAGGTGAATGGACAACCAGTCAAATGTTTATATGATACTGCACTGGATGGGGAAGCGGTGATTTATGTGGATCTAGTATCCCCAGAACAACTCACAGGGGAGACCATGGAGATACAGCCTGCGACTAAGAGTGCTGTGGCCATGAGGTTACCCATTGCTCAAGTGGAGATTCGGTCAAGATACGTCACCGGCACAATCAAGGCCGCTGTATTGACTGATCCCATATTTCCAGTCATCCTAGGTTGCCGGTATGTCTTTTTGGGAATGCCAAAGGAACCAATTCACATGGGAGCTATGCAGACACGCTCTCAGAAGGAAACGGATCAGGCAGAGACAAGGATCTCAAACCCAATGCCAGGGGAGTTACGAACTGCCCAGAGTGAGGATGATAATTTACGTCCTTGCTATAAGAAGTTGCAGAAGAGTGCTGTTCCACCCAAACGAGGACAGTACTACATGAAGAATCGGCTACTCTACCGGAGAGCCGGAAGGGGAGACAACTTACACGGTCAATTGGTAGTCCCGAAGGCCTACCGTTCCCAAATTCTTCAGATGGGGCATACCATTTCGTTCAGCGGACACATGGGTATCGCCGCCACCATGCAGCGGATTTCCTGTCATTATTATTGGCCAGGATTGACGGGAGATGTGAGTCGGTATGTAAAGTCATGCCCAGAGTGCCAGCGGGTGGCACCGAAACACTGGACAGCGCCGGTGGTGTTAGGTGAAATGCCCATTATGAACTCTCCTTTCGAGAGGGTAGCTATCGACATCGTGGGTCCTCTTCCTAGGACCAAGAAGAGGAACATGTATATCCTCACCATGGTGGATTGCTGTTCAATGTGGAGTGAAGCCATACCATTGTCAACCATTGACTCGAAAAGAGTGGCTGATGCATTGATGGAGGCTTTTACCAGATTAGGCTTCCCTAATCAGATTCTGACGGATAATGGGTCACAGTTTTGTGGGAAACTCATGGAGGAGGTATTTGGGGTGTTCCACTCCAACCATATACATACCAGTCCTTACCACCCTCAAGCTAATGGACAAGTAGAGCGTTTCAACGGCACGTTGATGACAATGCTCAGGAAATTGGCCCAGGAAAAACCTGATAGGTGGGATGAATACATCCCGGCAGCCCTTTTTGCTTATAGGGAAGTGCCACATGGCTCAACAGGAGTACCGCCAGCAACTCTGCTGTTTGGTCGACCAATCAAGGGACCATTGGAAGCTTTATTGAGGAGTTGGACGGAGGAAGAAACTTCAGAAGAGGTGATCTCCTCGTACAAATACGTGGAGGAACTGAAGGAAAAACTTCACACGGGCTGGGCGCTGGCGACTCGAAACTTGAGAAAGGCCAGAAAGAGACATGCGGAGTACTATAACCGTAGGTCTAGAGACAGAGCTCTTGAGGTGGGAGACAAAGTCTTGTTGTTACTCCCAACGGGAACCAACAAACTGGAGATAGGATGGCAAGGACCATTTCCCGTGGAAAGGATGGTATCCAGAACCAACTATCAAATACGGATCCGGGGAAAGTCGAAGATTTTTCATATTAATCTCTTGAGAAAATATGAAGAAAGAACCGGGGAAGGAGCAGCCCATCTCATGGCAATGGCGGTAGCAGTGGAGACTGAAACCGGACCAGATGAGGGGAGGGAGTATCCTCTAATAAACCAGGAAACTTATCGGGAAGTACAGGTGAACCCTGATCTGACTCTCCAAGAGAGGGAAGAGATTGCCCAGGTTCTCAAATCCCATAAGCAGATCCTGACGGATAAACCAGGACGGACGGAGCTGGTCGAGTTCGAGATGACCTTAACCACGCAGGATCCGGTCCGCCAAAAAATCTACCCAGTGCCCTTTGCTAAAGAGAAGGCGTTGGAGGAGGAGATACAGAAACTGTTGGAGGATGAGGTGATTGCACCATCCACATCCCCATATAATGCTGGAGTGGTGTTGTTACGCAAACCGAGTGGAGAACACCGGTTGTGTATTGACTATAGACTTTTGAATAGTCATACCCAGTTCCAAGTGGAACCGTTGCCGAATCCAACCCAGTTGTTCGCCAGGCTCCATAAGGCCAAGTACTTCTCTAAAGTAGATCTGAGTAGGGGTTATTATCAGATCCCGGTCAAACCAGAAGTTCGACCTCTGCTGGCTTTCAGTACACCTAATGGACACTATGAGTTCAATGTCATGCCTTTTGGACTCAGTAATGCGCCTAGTGTGTTTACTCGTATGATGAGAGCGTTGTTGGATCCTCTACGTGACCCGGCCATTATCTCATTCATGGATGATATACTTATTGCCAGTGACAGATTAGATGACCATTTGGGATCCTTAGAGAGAGTTTTCGATAGGCTCCGGGAAGCAGGGCTTACCGCGCGACCAACCAAGTGCATGATTGGTTACCAAACTCTTGAATTTCTAGGTCATACCATCACTCCCGGGAAAATTGTCCCGGAGGAGAAGAACCTGGAAAAAGTCAGGCGAGCTTCGAGGCCTAAAACAAAGAAAGATATAAGATCCTTCCTATCATTGTGTGGATTTTTATCAAAAGTTCATTCCTCATTTTACCGAACTGGGAAATCCATTAACAGAAACCTTAAAAAAAGGACTTCCAGATACAGTTATATGGACGCCAGAATGTGAGGAGGCCTACAGTCAATTAAAGGAGGCGTTGGTGAACAAGCCAGTTCTACAACTCCCAGACCTCACAAAGCCATTTGTGCTAAGAACAGATGCAAGTGGGATCGGAATTGGAGCAGCCTTATTACAAGAAGGAATAGACGATGCTTCAGTTTTGAAACCTGTAGCTTATGCCAGTAAGAAACTTCTACCGGCAGAGAAAAATTATTCTACTGTTGAAAGAGAGTGCTTGTCACTCGTATGGGCCGTACAAAAATTTCAACCATACTTGTACGGAGTACAGTTTACGGTCCAGTCAGATCATCAACCCTTGATGTTCCTAGCTACGTCGCAGAAACTCAATGCCAGGTTGATGAGATGGTCATTGTTGCTGCAACCATACCACTTCACAGTGGAATACATCCCTGGAAAGGAGAATGTAGGAGCGGATTTCCTATCCAGACATCCAGCTCCGGAGGAAGAAGACTAGGGTTGTGGATCAGGGAATCAAATCTACAGTGAGAAAGATTCGACGCGGTCTAATCTCTTAAGAGGGGGCCTATGTCGTGGAATACTGAGAGTTAATGATTCCCAGATAGACGACCTTATAAACCGACTAACCAGGTAGGAGAAGGGTTAACAAACAAAACAGTAAGGATAACCAACCACGGTGTGACCGGAGTCAATGACCCCCAATGTTAACGGATTGAACTGTTAACGTAGAAATAACAGCGGCACAGGTCGACGAGAGTGTAGGATGACGAGGTTAAGTCACTGGTCACAAACATAACGAAATGTCGGGTTGAGTGACCAGGCGCATGTGTTTATAGGTCAAGATACGGAAGTGCCCGCAGACAGCACAGGTAAACTGTCGCGTGGACAAATAGGTTTGCGACAAAGGCAGACAGCACTATTGGACAGTATCGCGGTCAGGTGATAAAGACAGGATTGAAAAACCCAGATAGTGTCAGGTGTGTGTGGAGAGGGAGTCAGCGCTGATTACGTGGATGGTGAACTACCGGGAACAGAGTTAAAAGAGCCGCCAGAGTTGGGGCTGATAAGGAGGTGTGGAGATTGGTTACTGAGGAAAATTTCCACAGCATATTGCGGTCGAGATGACTCAGAGTGAAGGAACAAAACAATGAGGGTTTTATAAATAACGGAAAAGTTTCAGATCAGTAATTTTCCACTAACGGTGATAATGAGGTATTGACTTGAGGTGTCAAGCCAGGTCAAGGACTATGCGGCAAAAATGACCTATAAAGAGTGGCCACTTCTTTGTGGAAGTTTAGTGTGATTCTGGATTTCCATGAGACAAGGGAGTATGAAAAGGGTGGTGCTGCGTTCGGAGGAACGTTTGTGTATCTATTGTGCATTAGTACTCCCAATTCAGACAAGGATAATTATAAGGTAAATCACAGTGAAGTAATCTTCTAGCATAGGGGAATAGATGATGCTTAGCGTGTACAAGTAAATACTAGTAGGAATAGTATAGACGTTAGGTGAATCTTCTATCTTATGTCAGAGTGGGTTTTTTCGGAAGCCTTTTCATTTCGGCTGGAGGAAAAGACACTCACATAGGAAAGAATATTAAGCAGACACAGCTCTCATTATTAAATCTTTATTACACAGGTTCCAATACCAGTGCGGGACATATCAACGAAGATATAACACAGATGGCTGTGGTAAAGATCAATCAGTGTTGATAACCCAAAGAAAGCACTTTCAAATAATAAAGCACGACACTTGTGCATAAGAAAGGAGAGAAAAGAAGTGTCATCGTAAAAAGTAAGGATGACAGAGAACGGAAAATAGAAGACCCTGTAACATAATAGAAAGACTCAAATGACTCAGTATCGAAGAGTTGCAAGGCGCATACCAAGTGTCTATACAAATTAAGGACTATCCAGTGTAGAACTTTTACAGGACAAAATAGAAAATACTAGAAAATCGATGTTGTTTCCAGGATGGAATTAGGAACGTTATAAAGAGCAAAGAACATTCAGTCTAAGCGGACAATATATAGTGATCGGTTTAAGTACAGTGATACAGTGGTGAACAATTTTCCTTACAAAAAACGGATATATCTACAGACTCAAGCAGACGGAGCATTCAGGGTGAGATCGTTCCTTTGTATCTATGTACTGTCCTGTACTTTAGCCGAGAGAAGAGACGAGAGAAGACACGGAGACTATCTATCAACATCTTATCTGGCATCCACACTAGAAGAACATACCAACTACATAGACACTATCCATACCTACACCATACATACCTTTAATTAATAAATCTTTTATTAATTGTGGAAAGTAATGTTGTCGGTGTATGTGAGAGAGAGAGAGAGAGGGGGGGGGGGGAATAAGTGAGAGTGAGATATTGTGAAGAGTAGACAGAACGGAGGAGTGTAGACATATGTCAGGCAATATAATAGAAGTAGACAGGATATATATATAGGGTGTGCTTGTGGAGTCCACCTTCCTCCAAGGACAACGAGCTACACTAAGTTATTACTATTAGTATGATATCACTAATTTAATGATCACGTAAAACACAAGTTATTATTATTATTATTATTATTATTATTATTATTATTATTTGTTTTATCTCCAGGTGCGTGTATCGGCTGCGGGGCATCTTGCTTGTGATCGAGAAGTTTTCCGGAAGGTTGTTATGGGAGCGAGGTTCTGCAAAGGACATACTACTAAATGAATGAATGAATTATGTGTTTTAACTTTTAAAAAAAACCAAAAAAAAACCAACAACAACAACAACAACAACAACAACAACAACAACAACAAAGATTCTGATTTTCGCTGGGTCTCTTGACAGGCAGGATGAATTCTCCTAATCGATTATCCTATTTGAGAGGAGGATCGTGTCATCAGCAAATCCGAGTTCTGTGACTGGATTTCCACAAATTATGAATGGAAACATAATCTTTGGTCTCATGCTTTTTTACCTTTCTCATTTCTCATTACATTCTGTGCATAGATGGTGAACATGCAAGAAAGGAGACTGCATACAGTCGAACGCTAGAATAATAATAATAATAATAATAATATAATAATAATAATAAATAATAATAATAATAATAATAATAATAAGAAGAAGAAGAAGATGAAGAAGCCTCGATGTTCTGACACCACAGTATTATCAACAAAAGAAAAGAGAATTGAGAAACTAATTAAGTCAACGAAAAAGCGAAGTTAAAAACAACACATACACCCCAGTGTGGAACAAACAAAAACAATGACATCCGATAAAACAAACACGTCAACGTACATATTTTTCACCAGAGAGAAATCACAGAAAGTGAGTAGCTGTGATTATCTAGCTTCTCCGCTGACGAACAATCTAATGTAATGGTGGAAATTGAAACAAAAACAAACATTGCTCTACAAACACTGCAGCAATCCAGATCTGTATGCAGTGGAACAGATAGAATAACAAAGGTCAGGCTACTAAGAGGATGCGTATTTCCTGTGGCAACATAAGGGCGCGAAACGTGGATATTTTACAAATTAACCGAAGATCACATCTCCGCTTTTAAGGTTCACCGTGGCGAAGAGGTTAAGATGCCAGCTTCGCGTTCCGAAGGTTGTGAGTTCGATTCTGGACGCTGTCGTTCGGTTCACGGGTGCAGTTTTCTTGGAGACTCCTAGGGGTCGTCGCTGGAGCTACGGAGTTCGTGATGTGTGCGATGATTTCGGTAGGCCGCCCTGCGGAAACAGACCGAGTCATGTGGGACAGGCGGCCGTAATGCCTCCGGCTCAAGAACCCCCTGCCATACACCACAAGGTACCATATAGGCAGTAAATGACAGTTTAAATGACAGTGGTCAATGAAGTTGATCCTATCACCTTTTAAAACCTTTAGAGAGCCGTGGTAGCGTAGTGGCTAAACACTCGCCTACCGACCTGGTGGTAAAGACAACTGATCACTAACATCAGAAAGAGGCAGCCATCATTTTGTAGCCACAATACAAGACACAAACTGGAACATGTTGTGGCAGCCGGAAATACTTGTGGAAGGAAAGATAGAGGAAGACAGCGTGAGAAAATTCTTGACAGTCTTGTGTCATGGCACGGAAGGGAGTCAACACACGAATTGATCCATGACGTCGTCAATCGCAATTTGTGGAGAGGCGTGATCGCAAATGCCGACCACTTGATGATGATGATGATGATGATGACGATGATGATAATGATGATGATGGTGATGATTATGATGAAAATAAGCAAAATCGAATATTTTGACCATGTAAAAAGACATGGGATTCCACAATGATCATCATCTGACTCTTTTACTATTCTGTCATTCTTGTAATTATCTTTTCTTAATGTATTCCATTGGAGCATTTATTTTTTGGGCATGTTACGCGAAGAAATAAATTCGAGAACCTGGTGACAACTGGCCAGATCAAGGGGAAGAGAACAAGGGAAAAACAGAGAAGTAAATACCTGGATGGCTTGGCCATGTTGCATGGTCGAGACAAGGACACTGAGCTGATCCACGACTCCGGTGGTCGAGTGAAATGGTGAATCATGACCGCCTACGCTTATCGGAATGGTACATGATGGATGGATAGAGAATCTAAACACAGAAGCCACAAACAATATATCGCACGATTTACTGCCTGGCATGATCACTGCATCTCGTCGGGTGCATGCTGCAGAGTTATATATCATATTAAGCGAATACAATAATAACACTTAAGTTGAAACAATTAAAACACACAGTCACGGGTATTGTTCGGATGTGGAACATCTGTTATCCCCACGGTAATTTTAAATTTACAATGAACTCTTTCTGTTTGCACAAAACCGGCTGGAACCGTCTAATTCAGTGGTTCTCAAACCTTTTTTTGGCCCATGCCCCCCTTTATCATATGTTCAGAACGTCATTCCCCTCCCCCCTTTCGAATTTCCTTCCTATAAATCCTTCCCACCCTTACACAGTATACATAAAAATGGAAGCTAAATGTAATAACACATACTAGAACAAGTCTAGACATCTACATAAAAACGTGATTTGCGGGTCTACTTACGTTATAAAACGAATTTCATTAGGGCGAGAAGTACAGAACCGTAAAACTTAGAGGGAAAAACAATATCAAGTAACTGGTTCTTGTATTAATGCGATCTTGAAATAATCTTAATTCCCCCCTTGGAAACCCTAAAATTCCCCCCGGGGGGAGGTGGGGGGGGGGGGAAATTCCCCACCGGTTGAGAACCACTAGCTAATTGCTAGCGTCTCATTATATTTGAGCAATCATTTATGGCTCTTCGAGTACGGTATATCTTTTGTTTGTCTATTAACATGTTTATCATCGTTTGTTCTCAAGCGACCACTTACTGTATGCTTTCTAATGCCTGATTATTCCTGCGCCTTTTTGTACACAGATATTGTCTCCTCTTTTTTCTTAAGTGGTCTTTGCACTGACTATGAGGTCAGGCTTCTGTCGCTGCCTTATATGTTCCTCCTATTTCCTTATGTATTCCTTTGATGTTATTTACGTTAAAGTCTAGACAAGATGCCGGCGCTGTTACCACGGGGTTATGGGCGCTATTTGTAATCCCGCATACCGCGTTCGAAATACAGCTGTCATCGATTTGGAAACAGACCGTTTTGCGCTTGTTTTTATAAAATGGTATGAGTTCCGGTTGTTTAGAAAGTAATGGCAAACTACTGAACGTGAACTTGACCCCCCCCCCCCCCCCCCCCCCCCCCCAAAAAAAATAAAAAAATAAAAATAAAATCACAAACAGCCAAAGAATGATGAGGTTGACTGCGACGTCCTGTAAAGGATATGCGCGAAACTAGACCAGATAATAATGAATGGAAGTGTATCAGGGAGGTACAAAAGAGGTACACCACAACAAAAATGCATTCAAAATGTGAAAGATAATGTACACGTGATAACAACAGCATAGGGCCATCTGGCTTCTGATAGAGGCACGTCTTGAAAGATATTTAAGGGGGGAAAGTTGTGCACAAGACAGGCCGCAGGATTGGGTTACACATTCTTAAAATTACTTGTACATGAGAAAAGATGCTTTTACAAGAATGCATTTCTTCTTTGTCTTCTGTCCTACAGCTTTTATTGTGAAGCGTCGAGCGGTATGTGTGGTTTTCTGTTTCCATTGTCTTGTGACCAGTGCTCATAGAATATTTGTTGTGACAATCGCTCGCTTTGAATTCAAGCGTAGTCAGTCCATAAATGTGCTACCACTTCTTGTGCACTGGACAGATTTTCCCGTGTGGATTAGCTTTCCCTATAACCTGTGTCCCTTGCCTTCAGGCAAATCCACTCCGACATCAGAGGTACTTGTAACTGACGTCCCCAGGTCACGCACAAGTAGTGTCATAGTTGATTTCTTCGTCTTTTTGACGACGATTATGGCTAAGGGGTTGCAAACGCGTTTCACAATATCGCATACAAAGTTAGTTGCATATCCTTTATAGGGCATCGCAGTCAACCCAAGCATTTTTTTTTGGCTGTTTGTGATCTCTTGGCAAGTTTACGTTTAGAAGTTTGCCATTGATTTATGGACGGCCGGCACTCGTACCTTTGTATGGAAACTAAAGCAAAGTGGTCTGCATCCAAATCGGCCGCAGTTGTTTTTCGAACACGGTATGCGGGACTGCATATTTCATTCATAATTCCTTCACCGCAGAGCCGGTAGAGAGAAAGAGATAGACAGAGGAAGAGAGAGAAAAAGAGAAAGAGAGAGATAGACAGAGAGAGAGAGAGAGAGAGAGAAAGAGACAGAAAGAGAGGGAGAAAGATAGAGAGAGAAATAGAGAGCGAGGAAGAGAGAGAAAGAAAGAGAGAGTGAGAGAAAGAAAGACAGAGAGAAAGAGAGGAAGAGAAAGAGAAAGACACAGAGAAAGAGAGAGAGAGGAAGAGAAAGAGAAAGAGAGAGAGAAAGAAAAAGAGAGAGAAAGAGACAGACAGGCAGACAGAGAGGCAGACAGACATAGCGAGAGAGAGAGAGAGAGAGAGAGAGAGAGAGAGAGAGAGAGAGAGAGAGAGAGAGAGAGAGAGAGAGAGAGAGAGAGCGAGATGAATAATATTGGGAGGGCATGAAAGGAGCTAATAAACATGGGACTTCTTGACGTGGTATGGTTGAGGGGGGATCTTGGGAGGACATGGAGGGGATTGCCAATGGAGGACAAGAAGAAGAAGAAGAAGAAGAAGAAGAAGAAGAAGAAGAAGAAGAAGAAGAAGAAGAAGAAGAAGAAGAAGAAGAAGACATTGATCCAGTTACCGAAAAATTATATGTGTTCTGTTTCTGTGTACAAATGAGAATTATGGAAGAAGTCATGAAATAGCCAATAAACTGGACCGGTAGAGATGTGGTTGTTGTTTGTTCGCGCTCGCTCGCTTAGAACTCAAGCGTAGTCCATATACGCTACTTCTTGTAGCACTGGACTGAATTGTACGTGTGGATTAGCTTTCCCTATTAACAGTGTCCGTCGCCAAGAGGTGAACCCATTCCGACTTCGACGGTACTTGTAATTTACGTCCCAAAGTCAAGGACGATAGGTCAACATTTTAGTCCAACAGTCCGGTATAGGGATTGAACCATCAACACACCGGATGTTTAAGAACACGCGTTCATATCCATACGGCCATACTGACCTACCATCGGAAATTGAAGAGCGAGAGCTCTTGTCCGTCTAGCCATGCTGTCCTAGTGACGGGTGTATACGGAAGCGTAAACATGTCGGTACCAAACACAAATGTAAACAACACAACAGTCTGGCAGCAGGAGCCTGGTGTGGGCCCCACCACATCTTGTAGGTGTGAGTGCACTGGGGGGAGGGGGGGGGGAATGACTATTCTTGCCCTCCTGTAGCGAAGGGAGGAGTAGACATGGAACCCTGGTCAGGCCGAGCTTGTGTCAGCGTAACGTTCTGACCGGTACACTAACGCGCCAGCTTGAGGTGACGTACGTCATCACAGTACCAGAGGTGGTGGAGGCGCCTAGGGAGTCATGGTCGCTGATGTCAGTTCCTCTTCTTCTGCGTTCATCCGGAGTTGTTTTTTTTTTTTGCGTTGTGCCTGTTTACAGCAGAGCTGCGTTCTTGCGCCGTTAGGCCGACACATCTGACGTCTGCGGGCATTTGTTGACCGGGTTAACCTTCCCGGGGTGATGTCAGTTCTAGACTTGGCACGAGAAGAAGAAGAAGAAGAAGAAGAAGAAGAAGAAGAAGAAGAAGAAGAAGAAGAATGAGGTAAAAGATGAAGGGGAAGAAGAAGAGGAAGGAGAAGACGAAGAGTAGGATTAGGAGGAGGGAGGCGAAGGAACAAATGGAGGAAGAATAAGAGGACAAGGAAGACGAGGAAGAAGAATGAAACAATAAGGAGGAGGGCGTGGAAGCAGAAGGAGAAGAAAAGGGGGTAATGAGGAAAAGAAGAAGTGAAGGAGGAGGAAAAGAAAAGGAATGAGAAGGAAGAGAAGAAGAAATAGAAGAAGCAGCAGCAGAAGAGGAAGAAGAAGAAGAAGAAGAAGAAGAAGAAGAAGAAGAAGAAGAAGAAGAAGAAGAAGAAGAAGAAGAAGAAGAAGAAGAAGAAGTTAAAAATTAACCCACTACAGCTAAGATGATAGCCAAAACTCTAGCTGAACAATATAAACACTTCTAGTACATCACGTTTTTCAAACCCAGCACCCAATGAGCCGAATCAGATTACCATAACACCGTGTCACTAGCGACAAGACACACCTCTGGCCATAGACTAAGTCACGACTTTTCATTTCCAACCCGACCTCCGAAATCCGGCGATTTAAACCGACTTATCAAACACACACTGGAAAAACACGAGTGTGTAAACACACAATCCGACCCTGAAAACACCGTCTATTGTATCTGTCGCGTTTATACACGATCTAGCACGGACATCTCGCATTACTTACATCGTACACATACTAAAAAACAGCAAGGTCTTATCCATAACCCGCCCAGTGATCTTACCTTGGAACACAGCTATGAAGGAAATCCAACAGAAACGACCTGCGATTGTTGCAGCCCAAGGGAAACTGCTATTGAAAGCGGGTTTTCAAAAACAGACCCCCTGGTGAAAAATAGCGGACGACAGGGCGCGCGCATTTTGCTGGCTAAGTCCCGCGAGGCCAGGCCACGACGGAGCTCCCTTGCTGTAAGAAATGACGGGCTGGCCCAGTGTAGCGTAGCGCTCGCGGGACCTGGGCTTGAGACACAAGTCTGTGTTGGCTGACTTGGTGACTTGGGGGTCGCGTTTGTCTGTCAACGCTTAATGTTAAACAGTGCTGTCTGTCAGGTGTTGCGTCCCAGGAATGCGCTGCTATCCGTGGTTGTACGAGGCTTTGGCCGTATGGTCGTTGTGTTTGGGCCAGAGAAAACCAGATATGCTCCATTCATTCATCGTTTTTCTTCCCCCCCCCCACCTTAAAAAAAAAATTGTTTTCCTTTTCCTTATTTTGCATCCTCTTCATGTTTTCCTCCTTCTGTTCCTCTTCTTCTCCCGTCTCCTTCTTCGCGGTTTTCATCCTAACCACGCCCACCTAATCCTCTTCGTCTACTACTACTACTACTACTACTACTACTACTACTACTACTACTACTACTACTACTACTACTACTACTACCTACTACTACTACTACTACTACTACTACTACTACTACTACTACTACTACTACTACTGTTGCTACTTCTACTACTACTACTACTACTGTTGCTACTGCTACTACTTCTACTGATCCTACTACTGCTGCTGCCGCTGCTACTACCATCACCACTACTACTACTACTACAATTTCGAATGCTGCTACTATACTACTGCTGCTAAACTAATACAAATGCTGTTACTACTACTATATACTACTACACTACTACTGCTGCTACTACTTCTATACTACTACTACTACTACTACTACTACTACTACTACTACTACTATACTACTACTGCTATTATACTACTATTATTATTACTACTACCGCTAGTACTACTACTACTATTATACGACTACAACTACTTTACGAAGACAACAACAACGACAACAACAACAACAACAACAACAACAACAACTACTACTACTACTACTACTACTACAATTACTACTACTACTACTACTACTATTGTACTACACCTACTGTTGCTGTTGTTACTGCTGCTACTACTACTGATGATTATGTATTGCTGTTTCTACTGTTATTATTATTCTTACTCTTCTTCTTCTCCCACCAGCTCACAGGTGAGGGTATATCCACTGCGTTACCGCGTCTTCATGTTAAAAGTTAGTTGCATTTCCTTTACAGAACGCCGTAATTAACCCCAACATTTTAGGCTGTTTATAATTTACTACTTCATGCTGCTCGTAGAAAAACTAAGAAGTATAAACAGACTGACCTAACAGAAGAAGAACCATCTGCATATCTAACCATTAGAGAACTCCTGTTTTCGGACGACCAAGCACTAATAGCAAAATCAGAAGCTGAATTACAAGACCACATGAATAGTCTAAACGAAATGTGTAGGGAACATAACATGAAAATTAGCACAAGCAAAACAGAGGTAATGACTATAACTAATGAAGAAATAACAACAACAATTCACCTAAGGGAACATCACTTGAAACAAGTAAAGAGTTTCAAGTACCTAGGAAGTATAATATCATCAAATGGCAGATCAGAAGACGAGATCGAAAATAGGTGCAATAAGGCAAATCAACTCATTGGACAAATGGCACCAATACTAAAGAACAAACATGTATCAATAACTACTAAGAAAGCACTTTACAACACAATCTTCCTACCAACTCTATGCTACCAATGCCAAACCTGGACAATACCAGAAAAAGAGAAAAGAAAAATCACAACAACAGAATTGAGATTCCTAAGAAGAATACTCAACGTTTCAAGAAGAGATAAGATCAGAAATGAAGAAATCAGGACTAAAGTGGGGGTTATAGCAGCACTAGGTTGTGTGTTGCCGGGGCCCATACAGGGAAAGCACAGAATAGTAACACTGTAGCCTACCATGCATGTCGTAAGAGGCGACTAAGGAGGATATGGTTCCGTCGCCCTGCTACTGAGTGAGTGCGTGGCGCGACACTGTGAGCTGTGAGTTTCGCGTGGAATGCTTTTACATCTGTCCGCGGTTGTGTGTAGCGTGAACTGCATGTTCAGAACGATGGCGGCCGGCTGTTGCTGGATTGACTGGTTTGCCTTTTCGGATCACGAGTGCATTTTTCAGGAGACTCCTGGGAGTCGCCGCTGGAGCTACGGAGTTCGTGCTTTGTGCGGTGCTTTCGGCGGGTCTTCCTGTGGAAAGAGACCGAAGCCATATGGGATAAAACCCGGGTCAATGAAGTCTTTCTGGTGACTGCCATTTCCATCGACGATGAACTGTATTTTTCATGGAGGACTTTTGTGTTGGCATTCTGGCGGCGGCATTATGCACAGTGTACCTGTGCGGGCTGTTGGCTTGCCGATACTCCTGTCTGTTCCATTGTTCACTTTTGGCAGCGAGGAGCATTTTGTGTGATATTCACTGGCACAGGAACGGAGCAATATGGGGACAACCCGTTGCCGTGAAGTTCTAACCACGACTTACTAACTTACTTACTTACTAGATTTTATTAGAAAGCAGCAAGTCAAATGGTTTGGCCACGCAAGTAGGCTACCAGTCAACAGCATGCCACAACAAGCAATGATGTACAGACCAGATGGAAACAGAGGAAGAGACCGACCACGTACACGTTGGACGGAGGGAATAGCAGAGTCCATGGGAATATCGATACATGAAGCCCATAATCGGGCACTCTCACGATGTTTATACTTCACCTCGACACCGCAAGGTACAAGAGGAACATGATGAGATGAGATGAGATATAATTTACTAGGCACATTTACATTCAGTAGTTTGCCATTGCCGATCTCCCTGGCCTAGGTGTTAGCGACTTTCTCCGTAATCCCGTTTATCCACGTGAGCAAACGCAGCTGCGCGAGAATCGCTAGCGGTTCTCGCCGAACCCGTTACTTACAGGATATGTGAGCCGACCACTTAGAAAGCAATGGCAAACTACTGAGCGTAATCTTGCCAAGAAATCAACAACAGCGGTAAAATGCTGGTGTTGACAGTGATGTCCTTAATAGGATATGCGGGGTGGGGGTGGGGGTGGGAGGTGGGAAGGGGGTTTGCCATTGCTTTCTGAACGACCGACGCTCACACCACTGTTACAAATCAACTCAAAGAGAATCAGCATCCAAATCACCTGCTGCAGATTTCGAACCCGATACGTGGGGATTGCGATTCGCGATCGCCACCTCTTCGCTACAGACGCCGGTGTCTATAGGTACATGGTTGAAAACATGAATGAACATTTCAAAACATCCCTGACCCTGTTTGAGGTCACGATTCTATCGCCAGCGATGCGGAACGATGTTGCGCCTTTTTAACTGGTGCCAATGTTGCGGCACGGATAAACTGAGGGGATCCCAAACTGTTGGGCACCGGGGGGCGGTAGTTGGGGCAGGGGTAGTCAAGCGTTAACTGACTCAGTGCTAAGCAAACATTCGATTTGGACCAAACATCGTACACAACCAAATCAACAAATAATGTAAATTTTATAATAATGTAAATTTCCGTTCACTGAGCACTGAAAGTGCGAAAGATACCACGAAACACAACAAATAACACGATCACCATAGTGTGGCGATATATCGTCCTTCTGTCTAAATCAGACGTCACATTTGGCGATATATTATCCGTCGTCAGTGATTCAGTTAAAGAGTATATCAACATGGCGCCAGAGAATGCTCGTTAGATCACGTTAAGTGTGAGATGGCGGATCAAGACAGGCGGCTGGCGGATCAAGACAGGCGGCTGGCGTTTCCAGAAACGACCTCAGGAATTCTGCTCCTGCTTCTTCTCCTTCTTCTTCTCCTCCTCGTCGTCCTCGTCGGTGGCGGGGTGGCTGCAGCGACAGCGTCTTCTTCTTCTTCTTCTTCTTCTTCTTCTTCTTCTTCTTCTTCTTCTTCTTCTTCGTTGTCGTCGTTCGTTCGAAATGTTTGTTTTGGGAGTAAAGGCGTTTTGCCTGTTTACAGCAGAGCTGCGATGTTTGCGTCTTTCAACCGATACAGCGGACTTCTTCAGGCGTTTGTTGATCGAGTTAACCTTCCCGGATCAGAAATATACTAGGCATAACACTACGCATGTGGAGGTCGCCATGGCTAAGAGGTTTACACATTAGACAATGAATATATGGTTATGCTAAACTAGGCATGCTTAAAGAAGGTAGCCACCCATTGCTTTCCTCCGTGGCAGTGAACATCCTGATGGGTGACCTAACCATGGTCAGTTAGCTAGAGGACCCTAACCATGGTCAGTTAGCTAGAGGACCATTTTACCCGCCTTAAAGCGCATCGGACATATGATGCTAGACCCCCCCCCCCCCCCCACCCCATATTTGTATAGACCAACCATCACTGGGTGGCTGATGTGGTCAGCCTCGCATCGGCCGCCTTCACTTCCCCAATACATTTCCTGGTACCCGTTCTAGCCTGGGTCGACCCTGGGAGTCCAGGTCCATTTGTAAAGTCCGCCTCGATGAGAACTCGAACCCATGTCCACTAAGTCGGCAGGGAAGGGTCAAGTCAATAAGTTACTGCGACTGACATGGACTAGACAGACAATCAGATCTCATCATCGTCTCATCTCGTTGCTCTTGCACCTTGAGATTTCGAGATCTCATCTCAACTCTTCTTCTTGTACCCTGACGTTTCGAGGTGAAGCATAAATAGCGGGAGAGTGCCCGTTTATGGGCTTTATATATCAAGATTTCCACTGACTGTAATTTCCTCTGTCCATCGTTTACATGACCGGCCTTCATTCGGTCTGTACATCATTGCTGGTTGTGGTTAACTGTAATTTGGTAGTCTAGTTATATGGGCGAACCATTTCACTTGCTGTTTTCTAATGAAGAAGAAGAAGAAGAAGAAGAAGAAGAAGAAGAAGAAGAAGAAGAAGAAGAAGAAGAAGAAGAAGAAGAAGAAGAAGAAGAAGACCTAACTATTAAATGTATCTGAGACATATACACCTACATAATAACTGGGTGGAAGTTACTTCGATTTTCCATTGTGAATTCAGATGGGCGATGTGGAAAATGTTCTAGTACCAACTGTACAAGACTGGGCCGACCCAGGAGTCCTGTGGTCAAAAGCCCCGTAACCTACTTGAGGTTCGGCTTAGCTGGCCAGCGAATGCACTGACCACTCCCCTGTCGCAAACGATGCAACAATACATATGGCAAGAAGCATGGACAGGGCTGATATAATCATGCAGTACGGACTCGGTCGGAGGGTAATGAGGAAACTCCGAGGCTAGCCCCACTACTAGAACTGGGAGTGAAGCATGGTCAAGCATGTCAATGTCTCCTTCGGGAGAAAGAAAGGAGATAAATAACCAACTCCTTATGGGAACAGTGAGTAGTAATACTTTGAGATGGCTGCTACGTCGGATTAATGAACAATCACGGGAATTGATTTATTTGGTTGTTTTGGAATTTTATGTTTGAAGATTGAGTATAACCCACTACTGACAACGCCGATTATGATCCGGAATTCGGTCCCGGGTCCAGTCAGTGATATGCACTAATGAAGAGCTCAAAGGAGAGCGAAAAATCGAGTCTAGTGCTTTCCCAAACGGGCGTGGGCAAAGGGCCCCAAAGGGTTTGTACCGGGAAAACGATCGGCGTTGCCAGTAGAGGGCTTGCTCAATCTTCAGATCATAGGAAAGTATAATGTGTGACATTACATAACTGCCACGCCCATTCTCAGAAAATGTGGCCCGCAGAAGCAGAGGTTTGAGAATCACTGGGAATGGGAGCTGCAGCGAGTGTCAGTAGAGCCACTGAGCCGTAGACCGGTGGCCCCGAGCTACCCTTTCATGGCTGCCAGAGCAGAGCATTTGATGAGAAAAACACGGGGGGTACACGACCCCGGGCCCGGCCCCTTTTCCCCGGGGCTTGTCTCTTCTTTCCCTTTTTTGGGATTTGTTGCTCTGCTTTCAATCTGGCTGTACACTAAACAAATCAACATGGGCTGCTGATGTGGCAAGAACTCAATTACGGTTTGTTGGGGTGGCAAGAAGTCAACATGGGTCGTTGGGGTGGCAAGAAGTGAACATGGGTCGTTGGGGTGGCAAAATCTCAACATGGGTCGTTGGGGTGGCAAGAAGTGGACATGGGTCGTTGGGGTAGCAAGAAGTGAACATGGGTCGTTGAGGTGGCAAGAAGTGAACATGGGTCGTTGGGGTGGCAAGAAGTGAACATGGGTCGTTGGGGTGGCAAGAAGTGAACATGGGTCGTTGGGGTGGCAAGAAGTGAACATGGGTCGTTGGGGTGGCAAGAAATGAACATGGGTCGTTGGGATGGCAAGAAGTGAACATGGGTCGTTGGGGCGGCAAGAAGTGAACATGGGTCGTTGGGGTGGCAAGAAGTCAACATGGGTCGTTGGGATGGCAAGAAGTGAACATGGGTCGTTGGGGTGGCAAGAAGTCAACATGGGTCGTTGGGGTGGCAAAGTCTCAACGTGGGTCGGTGAGGTGGTAAGAAGCCAACATGGGTCATTGATGTGGCAAGAAGTCGACATGGATCGTTAAGGTGGCAAAGTCTCAACATGGGTTGTTGCGGTAGCAAGAAGTCAACATGGGTCGTTGGGGTGGCAAAGTCTCAACATGGGTTTTTGAGGTGGCAAGAAGTAACATGGGTCGTTTACGTGAACAGAAGTCAACATGGTTCGTTGAAGTGACAAGAAGTCAAATGGGTCATTGGGGTGACAAGAAGTAAAAAGGGTCGTTGAGTGGCAAGAAGTCAACATGGGTCGTTGAGTGGCAAAAAGTCAAATGGGTCGTTGAGTGACAAGAAGTCAAATGGGTCGTTGATTTGGGAAGAAGTCAAATGGGTCGTTGAGTGGCAAGAGTCACCATGGGTCGTTGAGTGCCAAGAAATCAACACGGGTCGTTGAGTGGCAAGAAGTCAACATGGGTCGTTCAGTGCGAGAAGTCAACATGGGGCGTTTGGGTGGTAAGAAGTCAACATGGGTCGTTGAGTGGCAAGAAGTCAAATGGGTCGTGAGTGGCAAGAAGTCAACATGGGTCGTTGGATGGTAAGAAGTCAACATGGGTCGTTTAGTGGCAAGAAGTCAAAAAGGATCGTTGAGTGGCAAAAAGTCAACATGGGTCGTTGAGTGACAAGAAGTCAACACGGGTCGTTGAGTGGCAAGAAGTCAACATGGGGTTTTTTGAGTGGGAAGAAGGCAACATGGGTTGTTGAGTGCAAGAAGTCAACATGGGTCGTTGGATGGTAAGAAGTCAACATGGGTTTGTTGAGTAAAAGGGGGGCCCCCCCGGGGGGGGGGGGTTTTGGGGGGGAAAATTTTTTGGGGGGGAGGAAAAGGGGGTTTTTGGGGGGGGGGGGGGGGGGTTGGTGGGGGGGGGGGGCCGGGGTTAAAAAAAGGGGGGCCCCGGGAAAAAAAAATTTTTTTTTTAAAAAAAAAATTTTTCCTTAAAAAACCGGGGGGGAAAAAAAAACAAAAGGGGGAAAATTTTTTTAAATAAAAAAAGGGTTTTTTTGGGGGAAATTTTAAAAAGGGAAAAAAGGGGTTTGGGGGGAAAAAAAGGGGGGGGGGGTTTTTTGGGGGGGGGGGAAAAAAAAGGGGGGGGGGGAAAAAAATTTTTTTTTTTCCCCCCCCTTTTTTGGGGGGGGGGGTAAACCCTTTTTTCCCCTTTTTTTTTTTTTTTTTTTTTTTTTTTGGGGTCCCTTTTTAAAAAGGGGGGCTTTTTCCCCCCGGGGGCCGTTGGGGGGGCCCCCGGGGGGGGGGGAAAAAAAACCCCCCCCAAAAAATTTTAAAAAAGTAAAGGGGGGGGGAAAAAAAGGGTTTTTTGGAAAAAACGGGTTGAAAAGGAAGGCCCCCCCCCTTTTTTTTAAAAAACCCGGGGGGGGGAAAAATTTAAGGGGGGGGGTTTTTTAAAAGGGGGGGCCCCCCCCCCGGGGGGGGGGGGAAAAAACCCCCCCCCCCTTTTTTTAAAAAAAAAAGGGGGGGAAAAAAAAGGGGAAAAAAAAAAAAGGGGGGAAAAAAGGGGGAAAAAATTTTAAAAAAACCCCCCCCCCCCCCAAATTTTTGGGGGGGAAAAAAAGGGGGGGGCCCCCCCTTTTTTTTAAAACCCCCTTCTGGTTTTTTCCCCTTTTTGGGGGGTTTTAAATTTCCAAAAAGGTTTGGGGTTTTTAAAAAAGGGGGGGGGAAAACCCCGGGGGGGGGCCAAAAAAAACCCCCCCCCCCCAAAAAAAAACCCCCCCAAAAAAAAAAGGGCGGGGGGAAAAAAAAAAAAGGGGGGCCCCCAAAAAATTTTTTTTAAAGGGGGAAAGGGGGAAAAAAAAAAGAAAAAAAAAAGAAAAAAAAAGAAAAAAAAAAAAAAAGAAAAAGGGGGAAAAAAAGGTATTAAAAAAAAAAAAAGGGGGGAAAATTTTTGGGGGGGTTTTGGGGGTTTAAAAATTTTTAAAAAAAAATTGGGGAAAAATTTGGGAAAACCCCCCGAAAAAAAAAAAGGGGCCCCGGGGTTTTTTTTAAAAAAAAAAGGAAAAAAAAAAAAAAAAGGGGGCGATAAAAAAAAAAAAAAGGGGGGGGGGTTTTAAAAAAAGGGGCCCCAAAAAAAAAAAAAAAAAAGGGGGGAAAAAAAAAAGGGGGAAAAAAAGGAAAAAAAAACCCTTTTTTAAAAAAGGTTTTTAAAAAAACCAAAAAAAAACCCCAAAGGGGTTTTTTTGGAAAGAAAAATTTAATCCCAAAAAAACCCCCAAAAAAATTTTTTTTTTTAAAAAAAAAAAAAGGGGGCCCAAAAAAGGGGAAAAATTTGGGTTTTCCCCAAAATTTTTCCCCCCAAATTTTAAAAAAAATTTTTTAAAGGGGGGCCCCAAAAATTTTTAAAAAAAAAAGGAAAAAAACCCTTTTTTTTCCCCCCCCCTTTAAAAATTGGGGGGGAAAAGGTTTAAAATTTAAAAAACCCCTTTTTTAAAAGGGGGGAAAAAACCCCCCCCCCTTTTTTTTTTTTGGGGGGCCCAAAAAAAAAGGGCCCTTACGAATAGGAAGAAGAAGAAGAAGAAGAAGAGAAGAAGAAAAGAAGAAGAAGGAAGAAGAGAAGAGAGAGAAGAGAAGAAGACCTAACTATTAAATGTATCTGAGACATATACACCTACATAATAACTGGGTGGAAGTTACTTCGATTTTCCATTGTGAATTCAGATGGGCGATGTGGAAAATGTTCTAGTACCAACTGTACAAGACTGGGCCGACCCAGGAGTCCTGTGGTCAAAAGCCCCGTAACCTACTTGAGGCTTTCGGCTTAGCTGGCCAGCGAATGCACTGACCACTGCCCTGTCGCAAACGATGCAACAATACATATGGCAAGAAGCATGGACAGGGCTGATATAATCATGCAGTACGGACTCGGTCGGAGGGTAATGAGGAAACTCCGAGGCTAGCCCGACTACTAGAACTGGGAGTGAAGCATGGTCAAGCATGTCAATGTCTCCTTCGGGAGAAAGAAAGGAGATAAATAACCAACTCCTTATGGGAACAGTGAGTAGTAATACTTTGAGATGGCTGCTACGTCGGATTAATGAACAATCACGGGAATTGATTTATTTGGTTGTTTCGGAATTTGATGTTTGAAGATTGAGTATAACCCACTACTGACAACGCCGATTATGATCCGGAATTCGGTCCCGGGTCCAGTCAGTGATATGCACTAATGAAGAGCTCAAAGGAGAGCGAAACTCGAGTCTAGTGCTTCCAATCTGACGTGGGCAAGGCCCAAGGTTCGTACCGGAATACGATCGGCGTTGCCAGTAGAGGGCTTGCTCAATCTTCCAGATCATAGGAAAGGTATAATGTGCAATGACATTACATAACCTGCCACGACCATTCCTCAGAAATATATGTGGCCCGCAGAAGCAGAGGTGTGAGAATCACTGGGAATGGGGAGCTGCAGCGAGTGTCAGTAGAGCCACTGAGCCTTAGACCGGTGGGCCCCGAGCTTACCATTTTCATGGCGTAGCCAGAGCCGAGCATTTGATGAGAAAAACACGCGGGTACAGGCGATCCCGGGGTGCCAGGCCACTTTCTCCCGGCGCTTGTCTCTTCTTCCTTTTAGCATTTGTTTGCTCTTCTTTCATCTGGCTGTACACTAAACAAATCAACATGGGCTGCTGAGGTGGCAAAGAACTCAATTACGGTTTGTTGTTGGGGTGCAAGAAGTCAACATGGGTCGTTGGGGTGGCAAAGAGTGAACATGGGTCGTTGGGGTGGCAAAATCTCAACATGGGTCGTTGGGGTGGCAAGAAGTGGACATGGGTCGTTGGGGTAGCAAGAAGTGAACATGGGTCGTTGAGGTGGCAAGAAGTGAACATGGGTCGTTGGGGTGGCAAGAAGTGAACATGGGTCGTTGGGGTGGCAAGAAGTGAACATGGGTCGTTGGGGTGGCAAGAAGTGAACATGGGTCGTTGGGGTGGCAAGAAATGAACATGGGTCGTTGGGGTGGCAAGAAGTGAACATGGGTCGTTGGGGCGGCAAGAAGTGAACATGGGTCGTTGGGGTGGCAAGAAGTCAACATGGGTCGTTGGGATGGCAAGAAGTGAACATGGGTCGTTGGGGTGGCAAGAAGTCAACATGGGTCGTTGGGGTGCAAAGTCTCAACGTGGGTCGGTGAGGTGGTAAAGAAGCCAACATGGGTCATTGATGTGGCAAGCAGTCGACATGGATCCGTTAAGGTGGCAAAGTCTCAACATGGGTTGTTGCGGTAGCAAGAAGTCAACATGGGTCGTTGGGTGGCAAAGTCTCAACATGGGTTGTTGAGGTGGCAAGAAGTCAACATGGGTCGTTGACGTGAACAGAAGTCAACATGGTTCGTTGAAGTGACAAGAAGTCAAATGGGTCATTGGAGTGACAAGAAGTCAAATGGGTCGTTGAGTGGCAAGAAGTCAACATGGGTCGTTGAGTGGCAAGAAGTCAAATGGGTCGTTGAGTGACAAGAAGTCAAATGGGTCGTTGAGTGGCAAGAAGTCAAATGGGTCGTTGAGTGGCAAGAGTCACCATGGGTCGTTGAGTGCCAAGAAGTCAACACGGGTCGTTGAGTGGCAAGAAGTCAACATGGGTCGTTCAGTGGCGAGAAGTCAACATGGGTCGTTGGATGGTAAGAAGTCAACATGGGTCGTTGAGTGGCAAGAAGTCAACATGGGTCGTGAGTGGCAAGAAGTCAACATGGGTCGTTGGATGGTAAGAAGTCAACATGGGTCGTTGAGTGGCAAGAGTCAACATGGATCGTTGAGTGGCAAGAAGTCAACATGGGTCGTTGAGTGACAAGAAGTCAACACGGGTCGTTGAGTGGCAAGAAGTCAACATGGGTTGTTGAGTGGCAAGAAGGCAACATGGGTTGTTGAGTGGCAAGAAGTCAACATGGGTCGTTGGATGGTAAGAAGTCAACATGGGTCGTTGAGTGGCAAGAAGTCAACATGGGTCGTTGAGTGGCAATAAGTCAACATGGGTCGTTGAGTGGCAAGAAGTCAACATGGGTCGTTGAGGTGGCAAAGTCTAGGGTCGACCCAGCCTCAAATGTTATTATCGAAATGGACTACCATCATAACGAACGAATGAAGAAGAAGAAGAAGAAGAAGAAGAAGAAGAAGAAGAAGAAGAAGAAGAAGAAGAAGAAGAAGACTATCATCATTATAGGCTAGACAAGCCTACAGACGCCCAGATCTCCTTCCCAGAATGCTTACAAGTATGTGACGACCTATACCACCAGCTCGGTGTTGGTTCCCCAGTCTTCTTGTATTTCTTACACGGGCTTCAGGTCTGGCAACTGCCTTCCTGACCCCGATGCCTGACGGTGAGATACTGCAGGCAATATATGCTTGTGTCGTCGTTGTTAAAATAGATGGACGAACGAACAGACGGACGGATGGACAGACAGACAGATTGATCGATCGATAGGCAGACAGACAGACAGACAGACAGACAGACAGACAGACAGACAGACAGACAGGCAAGCAGGTAGGTAAATAGACAGACAGACAGACAGACAGACCGACCGACCGACAGACAGACAGATAGGCAGGCAGGCAGGCAGGTAGGTAAACAGACAGACAGACAGAGAGACAGACAGACAGATCGACCGACAGACAGACAGACAAACATACAGACAGACAGATAGGCAGACAGGCAGGCAGGTAGGTAAACAGACAGACAGACAGACGGACGGACGGACGGACGGATGGATGGATGGATGGATGGATGGATAGATAGATAGATAGATAGATAGATAGATAGATAGATAGATAGATAGATAGATAGATAAACAGACAGACAGACAGACAGGATGATAAATAAATAGACACACACAATGGACATTCAGACGGAGACAATGATAAGTGATCAGACAGACAGACAGACAGACAGACAGACAGACAGACAGACAGATAGATAGATAGATAGATAGATAGATAGATAGATAGATAGATAGACAGACAGACAGATAGATAGATAGATAGATAGATAGATAGATAGATAGATAGATAGATAGATAGATAGATAGATAGATAGATAGATAGATAGACACATCTTAAGGACAAAGTGCCATCAGAACAACAATTAACAAGAGGAATAAAAGAAGCCTGGGCACTAACCTGGAATGAACACCTAAAAGGAAGCCACGCTTAAACATCTTAATGCCTCAGCAACAGAACTTGTCAAGCACAAAAATGAATGACAAATCTCCTTCAATAAATACTGAATGCGCGGGCCACAATTATGTCTAACATATTATGCTACATAAAAACCTAACAATGTTTAACAGCCCCAGCTTAATATAACAGACAGAATGATTTACTGAAGCGTGGGGCAATTAACAATAGAGGTCGCTTTAATGGAATATATAACGCAATGCATTGTTGTTCTTAAGACAGTGGAGTATAATTGAACTGATTCAGTGTCGAAGGATAATAGATATATCGCCAAATGTGACCTCTCATTTCGACAGAAGGACGATACATCGCCATACTATGGTCGTCATGTTACTTGTCTTGTTTCGTGTATGTTCCGCAATTTCAATGCTCAGTGAACGGAAATTTACATTATAATACTTGTTCTTTGGCATTGAATCAGTTAAAGATGGATAGTCATAGACAGTAGCGGAGCAGGATACAGCAAAACATCACAATAAGAAAAGGAAAAACAAAAATCAATGAATAAAAGGCTCGCGTACGTGGAAAAAGTGTAAATCCCCCAGTGAAACAAGGTGAACAAAAGAGCAGATTTGAAACAGGATTCCCATGTACGAAATCTAATGCTAGATAAATAAATACACTATATGGGAGGTCACAACGGTTGGGTTAAAACATGCATAAGAGAACGACAAAGAAAGCGAGAATAAACCAAGCAGATGATAACCAAGGACATAATAATATGACATCGGCGAAAGCTTCAAGAGACGGAATCATGCATGAATTTAGGCAAGGTAGACAGAGGTGTGGGAACAGATAGATATATTGAAATAATAATAATAATAATAATAATAATAACAATAATAATAATAATAATAATAATAGTAATAATAATAATAATAACAACAACATAAGAACATCCATGATGACTACTCTAGCGGAGAAAAGGAATGGACAATGTTCAAGGCTGCCATGCTCGACACACTGGAAAATAAATGTGGAACAAAGAAAGTAGAGCAGGATAAAAGATTAAGAACAGCTTGGTGGAACAACGAAGTTAAAGATAGCATATTCAAAAAGAAGGTAGCGTTAAAAAAAAAAAGTGGATCACAACCAAATCTGAACAAGACTATGTTACTTATATATTAGCACGACGAAATGCCAAACGAACAATTAGAGCATCTAAAGACGAATCCTGGAGAACATACGGTGAACAGATTGCGACCCTTAGCAAAGACTGTCCAAGAGAATTTTAAAAACGTGTCAATAAAATGAGAAACAGAGTTGCATGCTACAACCCAACCACCATCATCTATATCTATAAAACAGAGTGTATGTTTGTTTGTGGGTTTGTGGGTATTGGATGCGTTCGATAACGGTACATCCGATTGAGATGAAATTTTCTACACGTCTTCCTTTCATTCCTGTGCAACTGACTATAATAATTTCTTAATGTAAAATCTTCTACTTATTTAATAACATTTACTTTTCCATTTTCATTAAATAATGTCTATATAGCAGGGGGACTTCACTCTAGAAACGTTATTTCAAGGGGCATAACTTTTAATAACATTTCTATATACTTTATAGTCATATTGTTGGACTTACTTGCACTATTGTTAAACTCTTTGTCTATAGTTATTTTCTGGCATATGAGTTATAATAAATAATGATATAATCTTTAAGGAATTTTCAAAGTTTTCATAAAAATAATGCATAATGCATAACATTGTAACCCATCTTTTTCTACAGTTTTCATTGAATGGTGTGTGGAAGGACATTCTTTTAAGTTACTGTGCGCCAGGAGCTGGGCGAAACCACGCCGGGTCAGATAGATAGACAGATAGTCGGGAACGGAAGCTTATTTGACTACTTATATGAATTAAATGACATGCTCCCCACCAGGGACTGGGTGAAGCCGGGCCGGGTCAGATAGACAGACAGACAGTCGGGAACGGGAGAGCTTATATGACTACGTATATGAATTAAATTAGATGCTCCCCACCAGGGACTGGGTGAAGCCGGGCCGGGTCAGACAGACAGATAGACAGACAGACAGTCGGGAACGGGAGAGCTTATATGACTACGTATATGAATTAAATTAGATGCTCCCCACCAGGGACTGGGTGAAGCCGGGCCGGGACAGACAGACAAACAGATAGTCGGGAACGGGAGAGCTTATATGACTACGTATATGAATTAAATTAGATGCTCCCCACCAGGGACTGGGTGAAGCCGGGCCCGGTCAGATAGACAGACAGACAGATAGTCGGGAACGGGAGAGCTTATATGACTACTTATATGAATTAAATGAGATGCTCCCCACCAGGGACTGGGTGAAGCCGGGCCCGGTCAGATAGACAGACAGACAGATAGTCGGGAACGGGAGAGCTTATATGACTACTTATATGAATTAAATGAGATGCTCCCCACCAGGGACTGGGTGAAGCCGGGCCGGGTCAGCCAGCCAGACAGACAAACAAGCAGACAGACAGACTGATAGATAGATAGATCCCCTCCAGGGCCTGGGCGAAGCCGGGCCGGGTTAGCTAGTAACCAATAAAACAGGTATACAGTTATTTAATCCACAACAACGACTAGCAAGGTGGGCAGAAAACTTTCAAGAACTACTTAACCCATACATATCATTAAAAAATTCACTTTTGTGCCTAAAAGCTATGGACAACAAGAACCACACTTCATCCATTTAGAAGTCAAAGCAGTTGTACAGAAAAGTCCTGAAAACAAATCACCGGGTCTAAATGGAATAACCACAGAAACTATTTAGGCCTGTGGGAAAACTGGAGTTAAATGGCTAACTAGACTTTTTAATATAGCATGGGAAGAAAAATAAGTCCCAGACGATTAGCAAAGGCAATAATAGTACCAATATGGAAAAAGAAAGGCAATATGAGAGAGTGCGAAACATACAGAGGTATATCACTCCTGAGCCATATAGGGAAAATAAACGCAAAACTATTGGAACAAAGAGTTAAACTCACAGTTGAACAACAGTTAAACAAAGTATAATTCGGTTTTCGGAGAGGTAAAAGTTGCACTGATGCACTGTTTACACTTAGACACATATGTGAAAAGATGCCCATCGAATATTGTGACCATATTGTGACCATATTGACGACAAAAGACATTAAATCTACTAGAGTATTGAACTTGAGTTGAGTCAAGAATCGACATCACAGCACTCACGACATTCCCATACGTGCTCCGTCCTCATCTGCAACAGCCAGCGAAGAGTCCCAATACTAATGATACCAGCAGCAGTCTGATTATGTGTCTGTTTGGCCTTTCCTCGGAGTCCTGAGTGTCGGCCAGATCCTCTGATCACTCCCTGAAACACCATTCTCTCCAAGCTGTGATGATATAAATTTTTCTCTGCTCTATATACACGATTCGAAAGGGCCCCGACCACATTTGCTATATCATGCACCAATACCCGACCAATCTGTGCAGACCCAGCCAATTTGTCCGCCTGCTCGTTTCCCATCACACCAGCATGTCTTGGAGAAAACTCCAAGAAATGCTCTCTGTTGTTGACTCTTGAATTGAAGACTATCACTCTGCCCGAAGCGTGCCTGTTTTAATCTTTCTCGTCAACATATAATCACGCAGAAGACGTAGTCACTGGAGGGTCTTCTCCGTGATTATTTGTTGTTTTTTGTTGTTGTCTATGTATTTGTTTAGTGATGAAGTTTAGTAGCCGCAGCGTCCTGGGTTTTCCTTAATTTTGTTCTGTAAAACTGCATTACTTCCTGGTATTTTATATTGCTATTGTTTATAACGCCGTATCCGTGGCGATGGCGTTGCGAACGTGATTCGTAGTGCCGCTTACCTCCGTTCGAAACACAACGGCAACCGATTTGGTAGCAGACCGTGTCGCGCTGGTTTTAACGTGCTGGTATGGGAGCCGGTCGCTCAGAAAGCAACGGCAAACTACTGAACGTAAAACTTGCCAAGACATCAACAACGGCAGTAAAATGCTGGTGTTGACTGCACCGTCCTGTAAGGGATATGCAACTTTAAAAAAACAATTGTTTATAGCAACAAGTTTACCCCCGATACGCCCGAATTGCCCCAGAACAGACAGTGCACGCCCCAGAACAGACAGTGCACGTCGTCCCACATTCACTGAGGCATGAACATCCATCAAACCTGCTTTGATTGTGTTATGAGCGGCCGCTTCTGATTGCCCCCCTACTGGGTTGATGGGTCCTGGGTCAGCGGTATTGCCTCCCTAGTGGGTTGATGGGTCCTGGGTCAGCGGTATTGCCTCCCTAGTGGGTTGATGGGTCCTGGGTCAGCGGGATTGCCTCCCTAGTGGGTTGATGGGTCCTGGGTCAGCGGGATTGCCTCCCTAGTGGGTTGATGGGTCCTGGGTCAGCGGGATTGCCTCCCTAGTGGGTTGATGGATCCTAGGTCAGCGGGATTGCCTCCCTAGTGGGTTGATGGGTCCTGGGTCAGCGGGATTGCCTCCCTAGTGGGTTGATGGGTCCTGGGTCAGCGGGATTGCCTCCCTAGTGGGTTGATGGATCCTGGGTCAGCGGGATTGCCTCCCTAGTGGGTTGATGGATCCTGGGTCAGCGGGATTGTCTCCCTAGTGGGTTGATGGATCCTGGGTCAGCGGGATTGTCTCCCTAGTGGGTTGATGGATCCTGGGTCAGCGGGATTGTCTCCCTAGTGGGTTGATGGGTCCTGGGTCAGCGGGGTTGCCTCCCTAGTGGGTTGATGGGTCCTGGGTCAGCGGGGTTGCCTCCCTAGTGGGTTGATGGATCCTGGGTCAGCGGGATTGTCTCCCTAATGGGTTGATGGATCCTGGGTCAGCGGGATTGTCTCCCTAGTGGGTTGATGGATCCTGGGTCAGCAGGATTGTCTCCCTAGTGGGTTGATGGGTCCTGGGTCAGCGGGATTGCCTCCCTAGTGGGTTGATGGGTCCTGGGTCAGCGGGATTGTCTCCCTAGTGGGTTGATGGATCCTGGGTCAGCGGGATTGTCTCCCTAGTGGGTTGATGGGCCCTGGGTCAGCGGGATATACACGTGGACTTCTGGCTCGGAAAACAAACCATTATCATCATGTGGCGCGCCTACTGACAATACGTTCACGTCTCTCCACAGATCCCGGTCCTTGATGTTCTGGATCAACTCTGATGACGATATTCTTCCATGCCACCGTCTCAGTCCATCCAGCATCATTTCTCTTGGCCTGCATATACCTCTTGTTTCTACTTATCGTTTCCAATGTCACGATATTCTTCAATGTCTCTCTTCTCATCACATAGCCAACGCAATTGTTTGTCTCTTTCTAATTGTTGTACATAATGTTCTAGTTTCACAAATCTCGTCCAGACAATCGCTGTTAATTACTCTGACAGCGCAAGGTAATCGCAACAATCGCACCAGAAACCACACTTCCGTTGCTTCTAACCTCTTCCTCATTTCTTAATTCATGTTCCATTTGGAAATCTTCAAAGATATCTTTGGATATCTGATGAGAAGATAGAAGATCAGTAGGACAACTAGAGTGCTGAGTTCAAGAGAAATAACGCTGAATGGACTCAGACGATATACCATCGTTAGAAGCCCCTCATTTATGGTCCCACTGGTACGCCATACTCCCGCCATTACCCTGAGTTACCCCAGAACAGACAGTGCACGCTGTCCCACATTCACTGAGTCAGGAACACCGATTAGACCTCCCCTAATTGTTTTATTATCGGCCGCCTCTGACTGCCTCCCGGGGCCGTGTCCAGATTTAGATCTGGCGATACCCCCAGGTCATTACATGTACGCCATGTCTGGCTTCCTGATTGTCATCAAGTGCGCGTGCTGTGACCCGGATCGATTCACTTCCACGGACCTGATTGGACGGTCTTGATTGGGTGCTTCGGCAGGAGAAACCACAAAGGTGTCACATGATCCGGAGTCGGACCAGACCTGTTAGCGATCTTCAGACATGGAAGTCGATCAGAACGATAGAACCAGTAACAACAAATCTCCAGTCGCCCCAAGGGGAGGGCTTCTTTGTTTACTTTCAGTTCCCTACAGGGCTCTGGGCATCACGCCACCTCACGCTAAGAGGCACACAGACGTCAAGTTACCGCCCGTCACTGACTCATGGGTAGTTTGGTGCTTCTTTTCTGGACGTGTCTAGGTCAGTGGTTCTCAACTTTATTTGGCCCATGCACCCCTTCACCTTATGTTCAGAATTTCATCCCCCCACCCTTGTCGTATCTCCTCCCTATAAATCCCCCCCCCCCACCCATACACAGTATACGTAAAATAGGAAGCTAAATTAATAGCACATACTAGAACAAGTCTCTGCATAAAGCGTTATTTGCGGGTCTACTTACGTTATAAAACGAATTTCAGAAGGGCGAGAAGTACAGAATCGTAAAGTATGGAGGAAAAAACAATATCATGTAATCGGTTCTGTATTAACGCGATCTTGAAATAATCTTAATATCTCTCTCTCTCTCTCTCTCTCTCTCTCTCTCTCTCTCTCTCTCTCTCTCTCTCTCTCTCTCTCTCTCTCTTCTCTCTCTCTCTCTCTCCCCCTCCCCATCTTGGAAATCTAATCCCTAATGATTGAATTCCCCACCGGTTGAGAACCACTGGTCTAGATGAACTGTTATCCAGTAATTGCACTTGGGTTAATGGGATAATTCTACACGCAGTCAGTTGGATGACTTTTTTGCTCAGGAAGCAATGGCAACCTACTCAGCATACAATTTCCTGCTAAACCACAAACAGCCAATAGGGCTTGCGTGCGATAGCAAAGGACGCGCACTTGTGTCCTCACATTGATATCCGCTGATGTGACAGAGATAAAGAGACGGGTCATCTCAGAAGTCGGAGTGGGTTCGCTGATGTCGAGGGACACTGGTAATATGGAAAGCTAATCCACACGCAACAATCAGCCTAGTGCACTAGAAGGATGCTTGTGTATGGACTACGTTTGAGTTCAAAGCGAGTGAGCGCCCAAAAAAAAAAAAAAAGACGGATGGGCATGCCCATAGACACTTTGACTAGCGTGGGGTCCCCGTTCACACTATCAGACTATTGGATATATGGTGCAAGCTACATATTTTATAGACCCATGTGTTCAACATCATGCCAGTCGCTATTACTTATTCCTTTGAATTCAATGGCCACTACTTTGAACAAATCAGCGGTGTCGCCATGGGCACGAAAATGGGACCCAGCTACTCATGTTTATTTATGGGACATCTGGAACACCAGATTGAACTCAGCTATGATGGTCTTCTCCCTTCTTTTTACCGACGCTACATCGATGACAGCATAGGTCTCACCGACATGACAGAGGCGGAACTGAACCGCTTCATCAATTATGTCAATGACTTCCATCCATCGATCAAATTCACCACAGAAATGTCCACCACCTCTGTCAATTTCCTTGACACCACTATTAAATTAAACCCTACAGGCCTCACGACCTCTGTGTACTACAAACCTACTGATGCTCACGGTTTCCTCCTGTACAGCTCATCCCACCCCAAAAGCTGCAAAGATTCCATCCCATATTCCCAGCTACTCCGCCTTCGTCGTATCTGTCAGGATGATAATGACTTCCTCGAGAGAGCCCATGAAATGCTTGACTTTTTCCGCAGACGGTCCTACCCAGAGGACGTCTTGTCCACAGCTTTCTGTCCCATAACCCAAGTCTCGCGGGAAATGTCCCTTGTCAAACAAACGCGACCTCCTAACAATGCACCCAAGCTCATCCTCACCTTCCATCCACATGCCTATGCCATCAAACACATTTTCCTGAGACACTGGTATATCTTGGAATCCGATCCAACCACTCGTGAGGTATTCTCGAATGACCCTAGGGTAATTTTCCGCCGTAACCAGAGCCTCAGAGACCACCTTGTGCATAGTCGCCTACCCACCGTTACTTCATCTGTGGGCACATTCGTATGCCATCGTAAGAACTGTCTGACATGCCCATACGTTGTTCAGACACCGGAGATCACATTTCCCCTAGGCACCTTCTCCTTGAAAGATTCTTTCACTTGCACATCCCGCAATCTGATATATGTCATCATCTGCAAACGATGTGACATGAAATACATTGGTCAAACAGGCAGACGTCTTGCGGACCGTTTTAGAGAACACCTCAGAGACATCAATCAGGGCGCTGACAAACCTGTCCCCAACCATTTCAATTCCTCCAGCCATAATGAAGTCGACGATGTATGTGTCACCGCATTGAAAACCTGCTATTCCAATAGCTCCGTTAGGCTCAAAATTGAATGCCAACTAATCAACAATCTGGGATGCGTCCATCCAGCAGGTATCAATACTGTTGTGGACGTTACTGTATAACTGTGCCACCTTCTCCAACTATTTACACTGTCTATTACTATGCCGTCCTCTCCCCCCCCCCCCTCCCCCCCCCCCCCCCCCCCCATATCCAGACCACTGTCTCCACACACCTATATTTTCATATCAGACAGTTCGCATCTTTTTTCGTAAATCCTATCTGGAAACCCACTATACTTACACTCTGCAACCAAAGAGCGCCTTCGCATCTGGCAAATCCGCCTTTTCTGCTCCCACATGGATACGTAGTGGTTGTGATTTTTAGTTTTGTGCTTTTTTATATTTCGTTGTCCTATCTATCTGTGTTGTCCTGTACTTGACAAAGATTCTGAGAATCGAAACGTCGGCCGTCCTGTGTATCGTATTGTACGCGTTTGTGTTTATTTTATTTTATTATATTATTAATTTTATATATTTATTGAGTGCTTCTGATTTCGGATTTTCACCTGTATTTCGGGATACGAGATGGATCTCCTTGTAAAGTATGTGCAACGTGTTGAAGTTTAGTACGTTTCTTCTCGCAAGAGCTTAATATACCTATTTGTTTCCAGTTCATATTGTTATATCCTGCTGCAGCCGCTACTTTTTCTTGCTATTACTTATTGACCCATCCACAGTGAAGTGGGTGTACGTGTTCAAATCACGCCAGTCGCTATTACTTATAGACCCATCCGTGCTGAAGTGGGTTACGTGTTCAACATCACGCCAGTCGCTATTACTTCCTCTGAGGTTTGCCGGTACTCAGGTTAGGCTGGATCGACCTGACAACTGAGGTGCATTTGTTAAAAAATCAGCCTCGATGAGGATTGGAACACAAGGCCATCAGGCCGACAGCCAGGAGTGCTATTCACTGGTCTATATATACTCTAGCACCATATGCCTCATGCATTTCACGGCGTGTAAAGGGGAATGACTTTAGTTTACTTTCTTTCCTGTGGGAAGAGACCGGGGGAATCTAACACGGTATAGGCAAAATCATGCACGAGGAAGGGGAACTTAAGAAGGATCCAGAGTCTTTCACGCGGGCTGGGGGTAGAGGGACATTCTACAAGGATGTGATACGTGATGATGATGATGATGATGATGATGTTGATGGTGTTGATGACGACAGCGATGATGATAATAAAGAAGATGATTATGATGACGACAAAGATGATGGTGTTGACGATAGCAATGAATATGATGAATATGACGACGACAATGATACAGTCATGATGATGATGATGATGATGATGATGATGATGATGATGATGATGATGATGATGCTTTCTTGCTTGCTTGTGTTCGCTGGCTGTGAACTCCAGAGTGAAGTCCTGTATGTTGGATGAATACACCCTGTTGTCCAACATCAATGTGATGTCATACAGGACCTGATGTTTGCGTGAGTATCCATTGTCCCATGTCTGGCTTATTGGTGTGCAGACTGGTGGTTCCTCGCCGTTCAGGCAGATACTCTCCGGCTTCAGAGGAATGATAATGATGACGATGGTGATGATGATTATGATGCTGATAATGATGACGATGATGATGATGATGATGACGATGATGATGATCATGATGATGATGATACTGATGACGATGATGATGATCATGACAATGATAATGACGCTGGCGATAATTATGAGAAGTATGAAGATGATGATTATGATCACGATTAGATGAGCAATGATGATAATAATGAAGAGAGGCCTTAGAAACGCTGACAGTGAAGATGAAGAGACAAACAACAAAATAAATAAATGCACACAAACATATCCAGACCACCGCTCCCTCCTCACCTTGAAATAGTGCATGTCCTTTGTAGGACGTTGCAATCAAGTCCAACCCCTGGTTGGACTCCTAGACAATTTCACGTTCAGTTGTTTGCCATTGCTTTGTGAAGGAGAAGTCGATACTGAAGTCTAACTGGCCGGTGTAGAGGCTTATACAATTCCCCTCCCCCCAAATAAAAAAAAATAAATGCAGCCAGCAGCGTACCGGAAGTTTAAGCACAAGCGCATTACAACCCACGGTCAGTAGACACTCCTTCCCGCCTTGAAGTTAGTTGCATAGCCGTTACAGGACGTCGCAGTCAACCCCAGTATTGGGGGGAGGGGGAATATTTGTGATTTATTGGCAAGTTTACGTTCAGTTTCTGAACGACCGGTAGTCATACATTTTATAAAAACAGCACGACTTTCCACCTAAACACACCTCCCCCATCCATACAGTTTTCATATTGTCGACTAAATTCTGACAGTCACTTTATGAAAACAAAACCAAAAATAAAAACCTCAGGCACAAATCAAAAGAGGTCACGGTTTCCATGGCAACAGTTTTTATACATAATTCTAACCTCCCTACACTCCGGCGCCACACAATTCCCTCCCGCACTGGTTGCGCCGCTCCGCTGACACCCTGCAGCCTGCCCTTCTGTCGGACGATATCTTAGCCAAGGGACATAAATTATGCAAGGCTTGCAACAAAAGCGCCCAGGAACGACAACTCCCGGGAGCTATGTGTTCTGCGGAGAATTAAATTTAATCAGTTCAAAGACATGAGGTACAATTTTCTTTCGGTGACTATTCGGGGAAGTGAGTCAATGAATAATATTCGTCGACCTCTTCATTTTCTGCTTTCGTCGTCGTCTTCTTCTTCTTCTTCTTCTTCTTCTTCTTCTTCTTCTTCTCCCCACCCCCCCTCCCCAACCCCTTCTTCTTCTTCTGCTGTTGTATGCTTCTTATTATGCTTCTTTTTCTTCTTGAGGACACTACGAGAAACAACTGTCAGACAGTGTGTATCATGTGGGCAGTACGAGAAACAACTGTCAGACAGTGGATATCATGTGGACAGTATGAGAAACAACTGTCAGACAGTGTGTATCATGTTAGCAGTACGAGAAACAACTGTCAGACAGTGGATATCATGTGGACAGTATGAGAAACAACTGTCAGACAGTGTGTATCATGCGGACATTACGAGAAACAACTGTCAGACAGTGTGTATCATGCGGACATTACGAGAAACAACTGTCAGACAGTGTGTATCATGCGGACATTACGAGAAACAACTGTCAGACAGTGTGTATCATGCGGACATTACGAGAAACAACTATCAGACAGTGTGTATCATGCGGACATTACGAGAAACAACTGTCAGACAGTGTGTATCATGCGGACATTACGAGAAACAACTGTCAGACAGTGTGTATCATGCGGACATTACGAGAAACAACTGTCAGACAGAAGGTAACATGCAGGCAGTACGAGAAACAACTGTCAGACAGTGGGTATCATGTGGGCAGTACGAGAAACAACTGTCAGACAGAAGGTAACATGCAGGCAGTACGAGAAACAACTTTCAGACAGTGGGTATCATGTGGGCAGTACGAGAAACAACTGTCAGACAGAAGGTAACATGCAGGCAGTACGAGAAACAACTGTCAGACAGTGGGTATCATGTGGGCAGTACGAGAAACAACTGTCAGACAGTGGATATCATGCGGGCAGTACGAGAAACACCTGTCAGACAGGGGGTATCATGCGGACAGTACGAGAAACAACTGTCAGACAGTGGGTATCATGCGGACAGTATGAGAAACAACTGTCAGACAGAAGGTAACATGCAGGCAGTACGAGAAACCACTGTCAGACAGTGGGTATCATGTGGGCAGTACGAGAAACAACTGTCAGACAGTGGGTATCATGCGGGCAGTACGAGAAACAACTGTCAGACAGTGGATATCATGCGGACAGTATGAGAAACAACTGTCAGGCAGAAGGTAACATGCAGGCAGTACGAGAAACAACTGTCAGACAGTGGGTATCATGTGGGCAGTACGAGAAACAACTATCAGACAGTGGATATCATGCGGGCAGTACGAGAAACAACTGTCAGACAGTGGGTATCATGCGGACAGTACGAGAAACAACTGTCAGACAGTGGGTATCATGCGGGAAGTACGAGAAATAACTGTAAGACGGTGGATATCACGCGGACAGTACGAGAAACAACTGTCAGACAGTGGGTATCATGCGTGCAGTACGAGAAACAACTGTCAGACAGTGGGTATCATGCGTGCAGTACGAGAAACAACTGTCAGACAGTGGGTATGTATAATGCGGGCAGTACGAGAAATAACTGTCAGACAGTGGGTATAATGCGGGCAGTACGAGAAACAACTGTCAGACAGTGGGCATCATGCGGTCGGTACGAGAAACAACTGTCAGACAGTGGGTATAATGCGGGCAGTACGAGAAACAACTGTCAGACAGTGGGCAGCATGCGGTCGGTACGAGAAACAACTGTCAGACAGTGGGTATCATGCGGACAGTATGTGAAACAACTGTCAGACAGTGGATATCACGCGGACACTATGAAAAACAACTGTCAGACTTGGTGGGCATCATGCAGTCAGTACGAGAAACAACTGTCAGACAGTGTGAGTATCATGCGGGCCATCAGAAGGCTGAGTGATCATTATCCAGGATTCACGGCCATAAGTTAAAACTAGTACAGAAATGCAGGCATCTGGGTACAAGCATGGCGTCAGATGGAAGAAGTTGATTGCGGAGATAACGGATAAATCTGTGTGATTGATAGGTTTAAAAATAGGTGATATATCTAATCTCCGCAGGCGCTGCGACGAATGGGTTTGGAACACCAACTCGCAATCCCGCATACCGCGTTAGAAACACAGCTGCGGGTGATTTAGATGCCTTTAGTTGGTTTCCATACAATGGTGTGAGTGCCGGTCGTTCAGAAAGCAATGGAAAACTACCGAACGTAAACTTGCCAAAAAAGCACAAAGGGCCAATAATGTTGAGGTTGACTGCGACGTACTGTAAGAGATATACAACTGACTTTAAAAAATCAAGACAAGACAAGAAGAGAGAGAGAGAGAGAAGAACGAACGAACGAACGAACGAACAAACTTTATTTTCAAAGGGTTAAGTATTAGGCAACACAGGCCCGTCTAACATTCTGCTCTTCTATCGCTCTCTTTCATATATTATTTCATTCATACATCATTCAAGGCTAACAGCGAACAGCAACAATATAAAAGATATGCATTATAAAGGCATGGGCAAAATGCGAACATCAATACTACTATACGACTGAGTAATATTAGATAATACTGTGACACTTGTTATTAGCTATGTAGAATATACTGGCCTACCAAAAAGGGACTGGCTGTTATACTAGGGGTTTGTTATTTTTATTATTTCTATTATTAATGGGGAAGGTAATCCGTACTGAGATTGTGTTGGAATAATTTGCGATTATATGTATAGGGATTGGTGATGTCTTTGATTTCTTGTGAAAGGTTGTTCAACAGCTGAACTGCAGAGTACGTTAAGCTTGTTTTGTATAAGTCAATCCTAGGCTTCGGAATGTGTAATATATTTAATCGATTACTGTGTCTAGCATTATATTTAAACAATGGCCAAAGGTAATTTGGGGCATTCCGATGTAGGAGTTTGTAAATTAGTTTGGCCTTATTGAAAAGCAGGCATTTCTGAGTGGTAGTAACTGAAGGCGTGTATGCAGGCTAGGATTATCAGAGAGAGAGAGAGAGAGAGAGAGAGAGAGAGAGAGAGAGAGAGAGAGAGAGAGAGAGAGAGAGAGAGAGAGAGAGAGAGAGAGGAAGAGAGAGAGACAGAAAGAGAGAGAGAGAATTGATGTCGCGTGTTCTTAAACATCCGGTGTGCTGATGCCGAGGTAGAGAGTTCAACCCCTACACCGGACAGTTGGACTAAGATGTTGACTTGGGGCTGTTAATTACAAGTACCTCTGAAGTCGGAGTGGGTTCGCCTGATGGCAAGGGACACTGTTCATAGAGAAAGCTAATCCACGCTCAAAATTCAGTCCAGCACTACTAAAAGTTGTGTGTATGGACTACGCTTGACTTCAAAGTGAGCGAGCGCAAAAAAAGAAAAATGGATGCATGTTACATAGAGACAGTTTTAACATTTGGGTGTGAGTATTGGACAATTATCTAACAGTAAAAACAACAACAAGAACAACAACAACAAGAACAACAACAACAACAAAAACAACAACAACAACAACAACAACAACGACAACAACAACAGACAAGGAAGCACTTCTGAGACCTCGAAGATGTGGTTTTACAACAGAATGCTGAAAATTAACTGGACTGTAAAAATGAGTAATCTAAATGTTTTGAAAGAGGCAAAGACACAAAGACACCTTACCATAAACATCAGAAATAGGCTAAGACACCTTATCACAAACATCAGATAGAGGCTAAGACACCTCATCACAAACATCAGATATAGGCTAAGATACCTTATCACAAACATCAGAAAGAGAACACACTAGACAACAGAAAGCATGCAAGGTTTAAACACAACAGATTCAAACCCTTACCTCTAAATAAGAAGGACGACGCACTGGATGACAACAAGGCTTTATCGGGTGGTTACGTGTTTGTTACGGTGCTGAGGGACAAATTTCTGCAGCCACCAAAAAGTCTCCCTGAAACGTGACACTGAAAATAAAAGTAGTACAAATATTGTGATTCACATGTGAACTATTTTGTGACGGTGCACGGCGCAAACATTCATTAAAATAAATTCAACGTCACGACGCTTTCCGTGTTTTGGTTCTTCCACCGCTTTTCAATTATGGCCGAGTTGTAAACTGCCGTTTCTTCCCCTCCATATATCCCTGCCATTTGTCGCCCGTACGCTGTTTTGTGTTGACTTCCGTCCTCCCAATTCGAAAAACGGTTGCTCGGTGGGCAACGGTTTTGAAATATCCCACGGAACCTGTCCCTCAACCCTCCAGATCCGGACTCTTCAACTACTGCAGATTTAAGTTAAGCTTCAGCTCCTGTGTCTGAGTGTGCTCTGAATTATGGCACTAGAAATGCAGACGAGGCAGAGAGCTGGTTGCATCACAGTTTAACTCTGTAGCCTAGCATATGTTAAGCTCTTAGTTTTGCACACGCGCAAAACAAACTCTTCTTCGTAGGCATGAGGTTAATTGTGGTTTTGCACTATGCTATTGTCGTGTACTGGGTAGGCCGTACAAGAATGCAATGGCAAACCAGTAAAGTTGCCTAGTAAATCACAGTCATTAATTGCTTGGCTTGACTGCAACGTCCTGTAATGAACATGAAACTAACCTTTTTTTAACTGGAGTTTCAAGAGATAAAATGCGAGAGATCGACTTCATTGCACCAGGTTTAATCCCACATGGTTCGGTATCTTTCCGCAGGGCGGCCTGTCGAAAGTGTCGCAAAAACACGAACTCACTAACTCCAGCGACGAACCCCAGGAGTGTCCGAGAAAACTGCACTCGTAAATCTACTGCTGGTATCCGGAATCGAACCTACTACCTTCGGAGCGGGAGGCAGCATCTTAACCACTTCGCCACGGAGTCCCCAAAAAGGGTATAGACTAGGAAGACTCTGGAGACAGCAACAATGTGGTTTCTGAGACCAATGCTATGAATACCTTGAACAGCTAGAGTAAATAACAGAGAGTTCCTACAAGGTGGAATAATGACAGTGGAACAATGGAAAAAGCAGCGGCTGCAGCAGGATATAATAATATGAACTGGAAACAATCAGGTATATTTTGCTCCTGCGAAAAGAAGAGACATACTAAACACAGACACAATGCACAGTCACTTACCTTACAAGTTAAGAAAATCCATCGTACACAGGTGAAAAACAAAGTGTGACTGTCGTGTCCTCCTTTAAAGTGTCGTCCCTGGAGTGAGGAGATCCGACACCCACATTATAATATTATTTTTTTTCCCCCTCAATATTCTGGAGAACCCACCAGCTTCCGTCCAACACACTCCATCAGCCTATGGACACCTTTTCCTATCACTCTCACACTGTCGTACTATGCCCCCTTCTCATACTTCCCCAACGCAACATACTCAACAACTCTTGCTTCTAGAAATTAATAAAGATTAATTTATTAAAATAAAAGTGTAACGTGTATGAGACGTGTATGCGAAGAAAATGTGTGACGTGTTCTATAAAGTGTGTAGACTCTGTCTCTCAGACATCAACTCAGTCAGCTGATCACAGCAAAGATAGACCACAGCACGTTACGTCAGAACAAGTACGTCTCACCCGTTGCCGGAACCATCTTGCCGGATAATGCTTTGCCTCTGTAGACCTCTGGTAATCCAATTTCATGAACATCCGAAATAGACACCGGTGGTATTAAGAGTTAATCAGGGACCGGTTGCACTCTACACAATGTCCGTTCCTAATGTTCCTAAACAAACTGCACAAGTCTTTTGCAGTGTACGCAGTTAGTTAGTTAGTTAGTTAGTCGACAGATCATCCTCGTTGCACATCGAACCACTCAGTTCATAAGGGCTACTTACTAATGTTAATTGTTACTGTACTGGATTGATCCTCACTCGTGTCTATCCAGCCTCACATATAATGTCATGTGTTCTATTACACGAGATTATATAACTCTAAGGGTAACTATTAGACCCAATGTCTTCAGCCCGCCACCACTGTCTGATGATGTGTGGTGCATCAGGTACGCATCACTCACTTTGGTGAATCAACCTGCTTTTAGCTTTCAGTTACGTTCTGTCTGCACTTTATTGATGGTTGAACGGGTTGTTCTTCGAATGGTTTTTTTTTTAAAAACTTGTTGAGTTTCCTTGGATCTGGTAGGGAACCTAGGATAGAAACAACACATCTGGTGATAGTACTAGTCACTGATCCTTTGGCTGAGTGTAAGCCTATCACCTTGCTTACTGATCTTTAGCTAACTAGACTTAGTCATAGAGCAGATTAGCTACCCACCTAGAGTCGAATCAGGCTATGACAAAGAAAAAATCACCAAACAGAATGCGGAACCCCGCCCACCAGGGACACCTACGGGAAGATCCCAATTATCCCTCATTACTCAACTAGTAAAGCTTATCAACACTTCACTAATCTATTCTAGCCAACAGAGCCAAGTATCACTTCACTACTCTAGCTAGTTTCCACTAAAATGTAATCATCACCTATAGTTTAAAAAAAGGCCACGTCTTAGTATTAAACGAATAATTATAATATTTTACCCTTAAAAGGGGACTATGCAGTCCTATAAATCTTTTTACACCTGCCTTAGGCAGTGTAAAATTAAATCACTAATTTTAAACACGGTAATATTATTTCCATAAGCACTGCGTGCCCTGCACTCTGTCTAGAGCATTATTCAAATCCCCCTATTGACTCAAATCGAGTTTAATTTTGGGAAAATACCAAAGTTGTCCCCGTGACTTTATCCTTTACTCCCCCCACAGGTGGCACGGGCAGATATCCCTTTCAAGAATCCATTTTCCCGGGCTTTAGACCGTCAAAGTTGTCGTAAAGTTTAGATTCTAAAAACAACCCAGCGGTTTCTGTCGATCCCAAAAAAGAGTTTTCCTAAAAAGCTGTCCGTAGCAATCCCCCCTCTGAGTGTTCCGGAAACTTATGACATAGGGGACTGTTTCTTCCTTGCTGGTACTTCCGTTTTCCATCCGACTTGTAAAAACGATGTATGATTCCCACTCACTTCCTCCTCACTCACCCCCAAAATGCGAAATTTGGGCTGCCCCCACTCTTCCATTTGTATTAAAAATGTGAAAAAACGACGGCGCTCCCGGGATCTGTCTCCTCACCACCACTGTGTATTGTTGCCCCGATTCCCTTTTCAGCTGGTTTACTTTTTATAAAAATAGTTGTCCGGGCAGATCGTCCGCTTAACCGAAAACTCTATAATATCAACCTGTTAAAACCCGGTTTTTTTTTTGGGGGGCTAGGCCCCCTTTGGATAGTCTATCCCTCTTCTCCACCGTGAGTTATCCAATGATTCATTCCTTTTCTCAGGAGCGGGTGTCTTGACAAAAATCCGCTCCAACATTTTCCTTCCCAGGTGTACTATACTGTGAAATTTACGGTTTAAGTAACAAAGACCACCCCATCAAAAGTCGTTTGGGTTCGGAATAGCCAGGGAAAATCAGGGGTGTATCTTTACGGGGCCCCAAAATTAACTCCATAAAAAATGGGTAAATTTTTGCACCCCATACGAGGGCAAGCATTTTCTCTCGACGGTTAATAATTCCTCTCCGCCTTAGAAGTTTCTTTCTTGCGTTGCCACAGGTTCAAAAACCGAGCATCGTCTTTCCCTTTCCCTTTTAAAAAACGGGTCCCAAATTTCCAAACGCACTCGCATCCTTCTCAACACAATGGTTTTGGGAAAGGTCAGGGACTTTTAAAACAGGTTTTCTGACCAAGGCCCCTTTTAATGACTATAGGGATTCTCCATTTTGGTGTCCAAAAATTTGATCCGGTAATCCCTTTTTCAAGGTTTCCCCAACGGAGCTCCCTTCAGTGAAATGTGGGTAAATTTTGGTAGAACCCACACAAAGAGAAAAAGTGCACATCCTTCTTTGTTTTTTGGGCCCTTTGGGGCATTTTGATTTTCCCATTCTTCTCTTCTTTTGGGAAAAAGTTCCTGGGGTGATGGTGTGACCCAGAAATTCCAGAGTTTGGGAACCAATCATGCACTTGGGTTGGGCGACTAAACCCTGCTTCTTTAGTCATTAAAAACTCTTCCAAGGATTGTAAGTTCTCAAGCTGTCACTGGAAATCAGAATTCATCCATGAATGAATGATGGACGGCCCGAAAGGATCTAGTAAAGTCCTCATCTGCGTGTAACACATAGGTGCATTTCTGATCCCAAAAGGGGATGACCTTGAATTTGTAGTGTCCAGGTTACTGAAAGCTAACAGTGGTCGAATCTCCCGGGTTTTACTGGTATCTGTAGTACCCCCCCTCAGATCCACCCTTTTAAAAGTACCCAGCCCTTTTGGAGCCTAGCGAAAAACTGAGTTGGGTTCGGCAAAGGTTTTCCCCCGAAATGTGTATGACTGTTCAGAAATCGGTA
>JACEFZ010008912.1:92500-127501 GCA_014155875.1 Cepaea nemoralis | reverse complement strand
CAGTCATCACCACCCTTGTCAGTGGCAGTGAAAGGCACATACCCATTCCCTATTCACGAACTGTTCCCCTTGTGTCCATTCTTACCCAAAAGAGTGCCAGGTGAATCCATGTGGCTTCGAAGCACAATATACGGTGAATACTCATAGAGGTCCACTAAAATCCAGAAACTAGGTTCTACGGCGGTCTGTTGTTCTCACCACTTACCTTGAAGGAAGGAATTCATGGCACACGCGGCGAGGTTGATGTGGACTGACTGGACAGTATCTGACTAGAGGGCCGATGGATGAAAAGAAACACGAGGCTCTGTGCCTGAACTGAAAACCTTACCCCTGTTTGATTTATTTTTTTTTTGTAAATAACTATCTGTTTTAACTACCTTTATCTCTTCCTGTGCTGTCCTTTATTAAGATATTAAATTTCAGAAGATATGTTACTATAACGATCGTAATGTTTTCTGTGGTCAGCCATAAAGTCACCTCAGGGAGTTGGCCCCGGGGTCAAAAGAGAGAGTGACAGTGAGTCCGGGGAACAGAGGAGGGTTGGCAGACACAGACTTACCCCAGCCATGGCTAAGGAAGAATAGTGAGGTATTGTGACAGGGTATTTGGGACCCTCCACATAACTTGTTACAGTGGTTAAAAGTGAAAAATGGGCAGAGGTGTTTCAAAGAGTAAGCACAGACAAGTCACTGAAATTGTTCTGACGACTACATAAAAGCATGAGTGGGGTAGTCAAGAATAAGAGCATTTCTGACTTCCAAGGTGCTGACCTCATCTGGCAGAGGACTGACAAGGACAAGAGCAAAGCTCTCTTTGAACGATATCTAGAGCAGAGCAACGAGACGGACATGGGAGGCCGAAATCTTGCCAAGTAGGTCACCTCAGACAGGTGCAAGGCCCAAAACACTTCGGATGAAGACACAATGATAGTGAAAGAGATCAAGGCTGCACTTCGACAATACAAAAAACAGTGCTCCAGGGCCTGATGGCATAAGATACGATGACATCAATAGGTGTGCCGACAACGAGCTAGAGAAACTCGCAGACATGTACAACAACAGTATAGGGAGTGCTAGCATCAAGGAGGAGTGGTTATACAGCTACCTGATTCCCTTGCAGAAGTCTGGCAAAGACTACACAAAATTCAGGGATATCGAGTTATAACCATGCAGAATACAACAGGCAAGCTGCTGGAGAAGGTAATTGCCAGGAAAATATCAAGCCAGCTAGAGAGGCAAGGTGTTTTACCACCTACCCTGGGTGGGTACCGTCCAAAAAGAGAAACCTGGACGAATGCAGCAGTTTTTGCCCATGATGTCTATGACGGTTTCCACTCAGGCATTGAAATCTTTGCTGCAGCGATCGATCTTGAGGACGCGTATAACTGAGTACCATTGGATTTTTTAATGCTTCAGCTTCTTGAACTCAAAGTCCATTCCTCCTTAATTGGATCACTGCAGCCCTCTTCCAACGGAAAGTAGTTTTTAGATGTAGCAGTTGGACGTCGGAACCAACAACAATATATCATGGCCTACCACAGGGATCACCATTATCTCCGGTACTGTTCAACGCCTACAGTGAGAATCACTAGTGAGCAGAACACTGGACCTGGTAGGACATTGTCATATGCCGATGATGTTTTAGTGTATAGTCAGGGTAAGGATAGAGATCAGGTTGCTGTGGAACTACAAACCTAACTCAGTCGCAAAAGTACTTGGTGTGATGAAGCTGGGGCAATGGTCAACCCAACAAAGGCAACAGTGATTTGGTTCTTGTTGAATAATCATATTGTCAACACTCCAACACCAACTGTAAATCTGTGTTCAGAGACTGTGGAAAGAATGCAGGCAATGAACTACCTGGGGATACGGTTTGATCGAAGCCTTGCTTATAATGAGCACATAGACCAGGTGATAACAAAGGCCAAGCGGGGTTTGGCTGCAATGAGGGTGACGGCAGCAGCAAACTGTGAGCAGCGCCATCTATGTCTTCTGTACAGGGGCTGGTCGTGTCTGTTTTTGAGTACGCGATGGCAATCCTGACTCTCAGCCATAAGCAGATAGAAAGGATGGAAAGGATACAGAATGAAAGCTATGCGCATTATTCTTGGATGTACAAGAGATACAGCATGCAGGGCGATGCGTTACCTTCTTGATTTTCCAACCATTGAAGACAAAATACAAGTTTGCAGAGCACGCGCCTACCTCAGAGTTAACGCAAACACACAACATCCACTGCATAGTGAAATTATGAAGGTGAAGGGCAGCAGGTTAAAAAGAGGACGGTCGTGGATGGGTCAAGCTGAAGACATTCTTCAACAGGTGTGTTCACTTGAGGACTTAGAACCTGGCGAGGAGTGGGTACAAGTGCCAACAGATTTTTGCACATCCTTTTCAGTTTGCACCCAACAAGATAGAAAATGCAGACAAGAAAATCCGGCTGCTATGGAAGCTGAAGTACAAGCGTTGATTTTCGAGAATTCGCTAGATGGTGATGCTGTCATCTACACAGATGGGTCGGTCGTCCGACATGTGAGAAGCTCATGGGCCTTTACGGCTCGGGCTGGAGGGAGAATTGTGAAGGAGGACTCTGGTGCTTTCACTGAAACCACAAGTAGCCTGACTATGTAAGTCATGACAGTAAGTAAAGCAATAACATGGCTCGAGACACAGACATTCACTAGGGCGTGTTTCCTTAGCGACTCAATGAGCATGATCAAGAGGATAGAGGTGGGTGGATCGAAGAGAATGGTTGCTGTCTCTGGAGCGGTCTCGGCTGACAAAGATTAGTTTCACCTTCGTGCCAGGGCATGCGGGAGTACACAGAAATGAGCGGGCTGACAAGCTCGCAGGTGAGGCTACGGTGGAGGGCGGACGCGCCATGGACCAGGCTGACATTCTGAATGCTCTACGAGAAGTAAGACTTTTGCGTGAACCAAGTGATGACTGTGAATCTACAACCATGGCCAGACTGCGAGAACAGCAAATTAAAAGAGGGGTGGCCAAACAAGAACACTACGCAGGAAGCCAAAGAAGATTAATAAACCAACACAGAACTGGTGTCGTTAGCCGCTACACGCTGCGGGATTTGCTGAGGGGATCCGAGCACTTATGGACTGAATGGTTCGATGTGCAATGAGGATGATCTGTCGACTAACTAACTAACTTGTCTTGCCCTGTTTTCATCAGGATATGAACAGAGTTGCTCCATGACCTTGCGCCCGGTGCTATTTGTTGTCTCAACAATGCTGAAGTCTCATGACCTCCACTGAGAACATACCATATTTTAAACATCCCTCAATATTTCTAATCGCTTCTTCCTTTTCTTAATAACGGCGATAACTATTTGCTTTCTGATATCACCGTTTCTCATTTTGTCTCTTCTAGTTACATTCGGAATGTCATAGGCATTTCACAATTGTCGTGCCCGCTGTATCCCGTGTTGTTAGTGCACACATTTCTAGTATATACATGAATGCCTGTCAAGTTCCAGTGCTTTCTGGTATCACCGTTTCTCATTTTGTCTCTTCTAGTTACATTCGGAATGTCATAGGCATTTCGCAATTGTTGTGCCCGCTGTATCCCGTGTTGTTAGTGCACACATTTCTAGTATATACATGAATGCCTGTCAAGTTCCAGCTTAGTGCAGGGACTCCAATTTTCAGAACTTCATGAGATCATGGGGCCAGCTTATATTATCTCATAAATGACACATATACAGACAAGAATATATAGCAAGAACTCAATATTGAAGATGACTGGTTATGAAGACAAGGACTGAGGAAAATGAAATATTTTGGGCGTATAAAAAGATGCATATTTGGAAAAGATCATTATGAAGGGAGGTGTGCTGGGACAGTGGAAACAAGGCCACAACATAACTGGATTCAAGATGTGATCATTTACACACGGCAGCAACCAGGCAGCTGGTCCCCGTGGCGAAGGGGTTGCAGGCGCGGTTCGTAATCCTGTATACCTGCGTTCGAAACACTGCTGCGCGCGATTTGGCAGCAGACGACGTTCCATTGGTTTTGCATTGGTATCAGTGCCGGTCATTCAGAAAGCAATGGCAAACTACTGAGCATAAGCTTGCTAAGAGATCACAGCGGCAGACATGCTGGTTTTGACTGTTATGTCCTGTAAAAAGGATGTAATATATTTTTTTTAAAGCAACAAGGCAAGACATCTGGCTGATGAGAGAGATTAGTATGGCAGTCAGTATCAGTAAACTATTGTTGTATAAATCATAGCTACAGAACTACACATTTACACCTCTACTTGAACACCACACAATAATACAAGACAACTACAGAACTACACATTTACACCTCTACTTGAACACCACACAATAATACAAGACAACTACGGAACTATACATCTACACCTCTACTTGAACACCACACAATAATACAAGACAACTACAGAACTATACATCTACACCTCTACTTGAACACCACACAATAATACAAGACAACTACAGAACTATACATCTACACCTCTACTTGAACACCACACAATAATACAACACAACTACGGAACTATACATCTACACCTCTACTTGAACACCACACAATAATACAAGACAACTACGGAACTATACATCTACACCTCTACTTGAACACCACACAATAATACAACACAACTATGGAACTATACATTTACACCTCTACTTGAACACCACACAATAATACAAGGCAACTACGGAACTATACATCTACACCTCTACTTGAACACCACACAATAATACAAGACAACTACGGAACTATACATCTACACCTCTACTTGAACACCACACAATAATACAAGACAACTACGGAACTATACATCTACTTGAACACCACACAATAATACAACACAACTACGGAACTATACATTTACACCTCTACTTGAACACCACACAATAATACAACACAACTACGGAACTATACATTTACACCTCTACTTGAACACCACACAATAATACAACACAACTACGGAACTATACATTTACACCTCTACTTGAACACCACACAATAATACAAGACAACTACAGAACTATACATCTACACCTCTACTTGAAAACCGCACAATAATACAAGACAACTACAGCACTACACATTTACATTTAATTATATGACCAAAACTACAGAACAATACATCACAACTAAACAATTATACGATCAAAACTACAGAACACCCATTTTTAAAAAAAAACTTGCATATCCCTCACAGGACTTTGCAGTCAACACCAGCATTTTACTGCCATTGTTGATGTCTTGGCAAGTTTATTACGTTCAGTAATTTGCCATTGCTTTCTGAACGACCGGCTCCCATACCAACACATTAAAACCAGCACGACACAGTCTGCTGTGAAATCCGTCGCTGCTGTGTATCGAACACAGGTAAGCTGCATTACGAATGGCGCCATCACCACAGAGACAGAACAATGCATTACAACTAGACAATTATACAACCAAAACTACAGAACAATACATCACAACTAGATAATTATATAACTAACACTACAGAACAATATATCACAACTAAACAATTGTATGACCAAACATACAGAACAATACACCACAACTAGACAGTTGTATGACCAAAACTACTAAACAATACATCACAACTAGACGATTATACAACCAAAACTGCAGAACAATACATCACAACTAGACAATTATATGATCAAAACTATAGAACAATACACCACAACTTGACAATTATATAACCAACACTACAGACCAAGCAAAAGAAAAGCAAATATCTCAAAGGCATTTGCAGGAAAGAACTGACGCCATCATAAGTACCTTCCTTTGCGTTCACTTTCTTTCGCTTCTTTCCTTTTGACTTTTTGGCGTTCGGGACAGTGACCTTTGACCTCACATCAACTCGGACAGGGTCCTGGCTATTAGAATGATCTGCTAGAAGAGACACGCCTTTCTTTTTCAGTTTGCCAGATTTCTTATGTTTTGCTTTAGTTAGCAAACATTCAACAGGAGAAACTTCAGCTGCTGCACTGGTGTTCCTATCATTCTGCCTCTTGTCAACATCCTCGTCTTCGTCGACCATGACAACTACTGGATCTGGTGAAACTGGCTCCATATCAGGGATGATGACAACATCGTCGCTGAGAACACCTAACAAGAGAAGAAACAAACCGGGCGCTGAGAGAATGATTACTAGCTGGTGGGTGACATCTGGTCTTCACAGCGGCAGGTTACAACACTTAGTTCCAGACTTTCAGATAATGGGCATCCTGCAGACAAGGTCCAGCCCTGATACAATTTCAAAGGCAGAAAGTCTAACTACAACATAACAATTACTGCAGGTGTGGATTCTTATACATACGTGTATGGAGACAGTTTCTAGTGCCCTGAGATGGTTGTGAGTGCCATGGGGTAGAGTCCAGGCACTGAGATAGTTGTGAGTGCCATGGGGTGGAGTCCAGGCACTGAGATAGTTGTGAGTGCCATGGGGTGGAGTCCATGCACTGAGATAGTTGTGAGTGCCATGGGGTGGAGCCCATGCACTGAGATAGTTGTGAGTGCCATGGGGTGGAGTCCATGTACTGAGATAGTTGTGAGTGCCATGGGATGGAGCCCATGCACTGAGATAGTTGTGAGTACCTGTGAGTGCCATGGGATGCAGTCAATGCACTGAGATAGTTGTGAGTACCATGGGATGAAGTCAATGCACTGAGATAGTTGTGAGTACCATGGGATGAAGTCCATGTACTGAGATAGTTGTGAGTGCCATGGGATGAAGTCAATGCACTGAGATAGTTGTGAGTGCCATGGGATGCAGTCAATGCACTGAGATAGTTGTGAGTGCCATGGGATGAAGTCAATGCACTGAGATAGTTGTGAGTGCCATGGGATGAAGTCAATGCACTGAGATAGTTGTGAGTGCCATGGGATGAAGTCAATGCACTGAGATAGTTGTGAGTGCCATGGCGATGGAGTACCATGCACTGAGATAGTTGTGGGTGCCATGGGATGGAGTCCATGCACTGAGATAGTGTGCGTACCATGGATGGAGTCAATGCACTGGCGATAGCTGTTAGTGCCATGAGATGGAGTCCATGTACTGAGATAGTTGTGGGTGCCATGGGGTGGAATCAATGCACTGAGATAGTCATGAGTGCCATGGGATGGAGTCCATGTACTGAGATAGTTGTGAGTGCCATGGGATGGAGTCAGTACTGAGATAGTTGTGGTTGCCATGGGGTGGAATCAATGCACTGAGATAGTCATGAGTGCCATGGGATGGAGTCCAGGCACTGAGATAGTTGTATTAGTGCCAATGGGGTGGAGTTCATGCACTGAGATAGTTGTGAGTGCATGGGGTGGAGTTCATGCACTGAGATAGTTGTGAGTGCCATGGGATGGAGTCCATGCATGGAGACAGTTGTTTTGTGCCAAGGGATGGAGTCCAGGCACTGAGATAGTTGTGAGTGCCATGGGATGAGTCCATGTACTGAGATAGTGTGGGTGCCATGGGATGGAGTCCATGCCACTGAGATAGTTGTGAGTGCCATGGGATGGAGTCAATGCACTGAGATAGTTGTGAGTGCTATGGGATGAAGTCAATGCACTGAGATAGTTGTTTGTGCCAAGGGATGGAGTGCAGGCACTGAGATAGTTGTGAGTACCATGGGATGAAGTCCATGTACTGAGATAGTTGTGGGTGCCATGGGATGGAGTCCATGCACTGAGATAGTTGTGAGTGCCATGGGATGGAGTCACTGCACTGAGATAGTTGTTGAGTGCCATGGGATGAAGTCAATGCACTGAGATAGTTGTGAGTGCCATGGGATGGAGTCCATGCACTGAGATAGTTGTGAGTGCCATGGGATGAAGTCAATGCACTGAGATAGTTGTGAGTGCCATGGGGATGGAGTCCATGCACTGAGATAGTTGTGAGTGCCATGGGGTGGAGTTCATGCACTGAGATAGTTGTGAGTGCCATGGGATGAAGTCAATGCACTGAGATAGTTGTGAGTGCCATGGGATGGAGTCAATGCACTGAGATAGTTGTGAGTGCCATGGGATGGAGTCCATGCACTGAGATAGTTGTGAGTGCCATGGGATGGAGTCAATGCACTGAGATAGTTGTGAGTGCCATGGGATGGAGTCAATGCACTGAGATAGTTGTGAGTGCCATGGGATGAAGTCAATGCACTGAGATAGTTGTGAGTGCCATGGGATGGAGTCAATGCACTGAGATAGTTGTGAGTGCCATGGGATGCAGTCAATGCACTGAGATAGTTGTGAGTGCCATGGGATGGAGTCAATGCACTGAGATAGTTGTGAGTGCCATGGGATGGAGTACAGGCACTGAGACAGGTGTTAGTGCCATGGGATGGAGTCCATGCACGGAGACAGTTGTTTGTGCCAAGGGATGGAGTACAGGCACTGAGATAGTTGTGAGTGCCATGGGATGAAGTCAATGCACTGAGATAGTTGTGAGTGCCATGGGATGGAGTGCAGGCACTGAGATAGTTGTGAGTGCCATGGGATGAAGTCAATGCACTGAGATAGTTGTGAGTGCCATGGGATGAATTCAATGCACTGAGATAGTTGTGAGTGCCATGGGATGAATTCAATGCACTGAGATAGTTGTGAGTGCCATGGGATGAATTCAATGCACTGAGATAGTTGTGAGTACCATGGGATGGAGTCAATGCACTGAGATAGTTGTGAGTGCCATGGGATGAATTCAATGCACTGAGATAGTTGTGAGTGCCATGGGATGAATTCAATGCACTGAGATAGTTGTGAGTGCCATGAGATAGAGTCCTTGCACTGAGATAGTTGTGAGTGCCATGGGATGGAGTCCATGAGGTTTAGTGAGGTGAAGTAGTCAGCTCCCGTCAGGGGTGCAAGTAGTTGTGACATAAATCATGCACACTGGTCCTATACCCACTGTGCTCAGCTCTGTCCACAAGGTTGTGTAATGCTACCAGGCTGAGCTCCGCCCATGAACCTGTGCACCACAGAGCACTATTCACCAGGTTGTGCATTATCTACCAAGTAATGCATTATTCATCACAGTGCAATACACCCACTATCCATCAGACGGTGCACTATCGACCACACAGTGCACCACCCAGCAGGCAGTGCACTATCTACCAGGCACTCAGGGGATTATATAGTCACTAAGCTGTCCTATCTGTGGTACTATCCACCAGGCTGTACACTATTCACCACATAGTGCACTCAGGGGATTGAGTGGCACCTTACCGTCTTGACAGACGAAAGTATGTGGATTGGAATTTGGCCAAAATTCCATCGCACAATGCCTGGGCATAGCTTCAGAGAACATGTGTTGCTAATGCAGCATGTTCCCTCTCTTGGCCTTGCCTTGTTTACTCCAGAGGAAAGGATAACCAGTACGTCTGGAACAAGGTAGGCTGCAGACGCTGGCGGCTCAACATCAAACCTCCGAGAGCAGGAGGCGAAACTCACCTCCAAGAGCAGGAGGTGAGTGGCAGCCATTCGTGGGATTTGACTTAGAGGCGTTCAGCCATATCCCGCAGATGAGGGTCACAAGTATTGTGTCCGGACCTGTATGAACGTGTACACCTGTCTATCGTAAGTGTCTGGACCAATGTAAGCGTGAACTACCATCAGACTCCCCACCTGTCACTGCAGATCCTGTGACCGGCGGGAATCGGCCCGCAGGAGATATTGCTCGCCTGTTGTGAACAAATCTCCTTGCCTGACACTGCGGATCCCACACATATGACATGTTTCAATCACCAAACATGAGATGCCTGCAGCATCAGGACAGTGTGTCACCACACATGACATGTTTCAATCACCAAACATGAGATGCCTGCAGCATCAGGACAGTGTGACACCACACCTGACATGTTTCAATCACCAAACATGAGATGCCTGCAGCATCAGGACAGTGTGTCACCACACCTGACATGTTTCAATCACAAAACATGAGATGCCTGCAGCATCAGGACAGTGTGTCACCACACCTGACATGTTTCAATCACCAAACATGAGATGCCTGCAGCATCAGGACAGTGTGTCACCACACATGACATGTTTCAATCACCAAACATGAGATGCCTGCAGCATCAGGACAGTGTGACACCACACCTGACATGTTTCAATCACCAAACATGAGATGCCTGTAGCATCAGGACAGTGTGACACCACACCTGACATGTTTCAATCACCAAACATGAGATACCTGCAGCATCAGGCCAGTGTGACACCACACCTGACATGTTTCAATCATCAAACATGAGATGCCTGCAGCATCAGGCCAGTGTGTCACCACACATGACATGTTTCAATCACCAAACATGAGATGCCTGCAGCATCAGGACAGTGTGACACCACACATATGACATGTTTCAATCACCAAACATGAGATGCCTGCAGCATCAGGACAGTGTGTCACCACACATGACATGTTTCAATCACCAAACATGAGATGCCTGCAGCATCAGGACAGTGTGTCACCACACCTGACATGTTTCAATCACCAAACATGAGATGCCTGCAGCATCAGGACAGTGTGACACCACACATGACATGTTTCAATCACCAAACATGAGATGCCTGCAGCATCAGGACAGTGTGACACCACACATATGACATGTTTCAATCACCAAACATGAGATGCCTGCAGCATCAGGACAGTGTGTCACCACACATGACATATTTCAATCACCAAACATGAGATGCCTGCAGCATCAGTACAGTGTGTCACCACACCTGACATGTTTCAATCACCAAACATGAGATGCCTGCAGCATCAGGACAGTGTGTCACCACACATGACATGTTTCAATCACCAAACATGAGATGCCTGCAGCATCAGGACAGTGTGTCACCACACATGACATGTTTCAACTCACCAAACATGAGATGCCTGCAGCATCATGGACAGTGTGACACCACACTGACATGTTTCAATCACCAAACATGAGATGCCTGCAGCATCAGGACAGTGTGACACCACACGTGACATGTTTCAATCACCAAACATGAGATGCCTGCAGCATCAGGCCAGTGTGTCACCACACATGACATGTTTCAATCACCAAACATGAGATGCCTGCAGCATCAGGCCAGTGTGACACCACACCTGACATGTTTCAATCATCAAACATGAGATTCCTGCAGCATCAGGACAGTGTGACACCACACCTGACATGTTTCAATCATCAAACATGAGATGCCTGCAGCATCAGCCAGTGTGACACCACACCTGACATGTTTCAATCATCAAACATGAGATACCTGCAGCATCAGGCCAGTGAGACACCACACCTGACATGTTTCAATCACTGAACAACTGTGACTTCAAGTCTTTATAACCTCACCTGTAATGTTCGGCAAACAATATACATTCCTGATGTGGCCATTACAAGTCTATATCATTCTCACATGACATTGTGAAATAACAAATAAAGAGTAACATTAGCATCTCCTAAACTGGCTGAGATGTCCATGGAACTCTCACATCTCATATTGTGATACCACACACACACACGCACAGAGAGAGAGAGGAGAGAGAGAGAGAGAGAGAGAGAGAGAAGAGAGAGAGAGAGAGAGGAGAGAGAGAGAGAGAGAGAGAGGAGAGGTCGCATTAGGATCCCCTTTACCTGGTTTGTGATGGTTGGGGTTCACTTGCCATCAATCGGATATGCCTTTCTGATGTGGCCAATGCAAGCCTGCGAAGTTCCTGCACATCAATGTCCTCATCTTCACTTTTCTCGGCCTGAAAATGCATATAACAAGAAACAAATCATTCCTCTTCTACCCCGAGCTGCAGTGATAGCTGGCTGTTATGTCTGTTTCTGGCACAAATACAAACCATGGTGATTGGTGCAGGCACTCACACATACGCAGGACCAAACCCACTAAAGTACTAACAAACCTAGTGTACTACAGGGACATTAGTAGGACCATACAACAAGTACTACAACCTAGGGATCATACAGGACATTAGCAGGACCACACAACAAGTGCTACAACCTAGTGATCATACAGGACATTAGCAAGGACCACACAACAAAGTGCTACAACATCTAGTGATCATACAGGACATAGCAGGACCACACAACGTGCTACCAACCTAGTGATCATACAGGGACATTAGCAGGACCACACAACAGTACTACAACCTAAGTGATCATACAGGACATTAGCAGGGACCACACAACAAGTGCTACAACCTAGTGATCATACAGGACATTAGCAGGACCACACAACAAGTGCTACAACCTAGTGATCATACAGGACATAGCAGGACCACACAAGTGCTACAACCTAGTGATCATACAGGACATTAGCAGGACCACACAAGTACTATAACCTGGTGATCATACAGGACATTAGCAGGACCACAACAAGTGCTACAACCTACTGATCATACAGGACATTAGCAGGACCACACAACAAGTGCTACAACCTAGTGATCATACAGGACATTAGCAGGACCACACAAGTGCTACAACCTACTGATCATACAGGACATTAGCAGACCACACAACAAGTGCTACAACCTAGTGATCATACAGGACATAGCAGGACCACACAAGTTGCTACAACCTAGTGATCATACAGGACATTAGCAGGACCACACAAGTACTATAACCTGGTGATCATACAGGACATTAGCAGGACCACACAAGTGCTACAACCTAGTGATCATACAGGACCACACAACAAGTACTACAACCTAGTGATCATACAGGACATTAGCAGAACCACACAACAAGTGCTACAACTTAGTGTTCATACAGGACATTAGCAGGGACCACACAACAAGTACTACAACCTAGTGATCATACAGGACATTAGCAGGACCACACAACAAGTACTACAAACCTAGTGATCATACAGGACATTAGCAGGACCACACAAGTGCTACAACCTAGTGTTCATACAGGACATTAGCAGGACCACAAACAAGTGCTTACAACCTATCATACAGGACATTAGCAGGACCACACAACAAGTGCTACAACCCTAGTGTTCACACAGGACATAGCAGGACCACACAACAAATGCTACAACCTAGTGATCATACAGGACATAGCAAGACCACACAACAAATGCTACAACCTAGTGCTCATACAGGACCATAGCAGGACCACACAACAAGTACTACAACCTATAGTGCTCATACAGGACATAGCAGGACCACACAACAAGTGCTACAACCTAGTGCTCATTACAGGACATTAGCAAGACCACACAACAAGTTCTACAACCTAGTGCTTCATACAGGACATAGCAGGACCACACAACAAGTACTACAACCTAGTGCTCATACAGGACATAGCAGGACCACACAACAAGTGCTACAACCTAGTGATCATACAGGACATAGCAGGACCACACAAAAGTGCTACAACCCGGTGTTCACACAGGACATTAGCAGGACCAAACAACAAGTGTTACAACCTATCATACAGGACATTAGTAGGACCACACAACAAATGCTACAACCTAGTGCTCATACAGGACATAGCAGGACCACACAACAAATGCTACAACCTAGTGCTCATACAGGACATAGCAGGACCACACAACAAGTGCTACAACCTAGTGCTCATACAGGACATTAGCAGGACCACACAACAAGTGCTACAACCTAGTGATCATACAGGACATAGCAGGACCACACAACAAGTGCTACAACCCGGTGTTCATACAGGACATTAGCAGGACCACACAACAAGTGCTGCAACCTAGTGTTCATACAGGACATAGCAGGACCACACAAGTACTACAACCTAGTGTTCATACAGGACATATCAGGACCACACAACAAGTGCTACAACCTAGTGATCATACAGGACATAGCAGGACCACACAACAAGTGCTGCAACCTAGTGATCATACAGGACATTAGCAGGACCACACAACAAGTGCTACAACCTAGTGTTCATACAGGACATTGGACACACAACAAGTGCACAACCTATGCATACAGGACATATCAGGACCACAAGTGCTACTAATGTCCTGTATGAACATAGGTTGTTGCATTTGTTTGGGGTCCTGCAAATGTCTGTATGATGGGTTTGTAGCACTTGTTGTGTGGTCCTGCTAATGTCCTGTATGATAGGTTGTAGCACTTGTTGTGTGGTCCTGCTAATGTCCTGTATGATAGGTTGTAGATTGTTTTGGTCCTGTAATGTCCTGTTGTAGGTTGTAGCCTTGTTGTGGGTCCTGTAATGTCCTGTATGATAGGTTGTAGCACTTGTTGTGTGGTCCTGCTAATATCCTGTATGATAGGTTGTAGCATTGTTGGGGTTTGCAATGTCCTTTGATGGTTTTAGCACTTTTTGTGGGTCCTGCAATGTCCTGTATGGATACTAGGTTGTAGCACTTTTTGTGTGGTCTGCTAATGTCCTGTATGATGGGTTGTAGCACTTGTTTTGTGGGTCCTGCTAATGTCCTGTATGATAGGTTGTAGCACTTGTTGTGTGGTCCAGCTAATGTTCTGTATGAACACTAGGTTGTAGCACTTGTTGTGTGGTCCTGCTAATGTCCTGTATGCTAGGTTGTAGCACTTGTGTGTGGTCCTGCTAATGTCCTGTATGAACACTAGGTTGTAGCACTTGTTGTGTGGTCCTGCTAATGTCCTGTATGATAGGTTGTAGCACTTGTTGTGTGGTCCTGCTAATGTCCTGTATGAACACTAGGTTGTAGCACTTGTGTGGTCCTGCTAATGTCCTGTATGATAGGTTGTAGCACTTGTTGTGTGGTCCTGCTAATGTCCTGTATGATAGGTTGTAGCACTTGTTGTGTGGTCCTGCTAATGTCCTGTATGATAGGTTGTAGCACTTGTTGTGTGGTCCTGCTAATATCCTGTATGATAGGTTGTAGCACTTGTTGTGTGGTCCTGCAATGTCCTGTATGATAGGTTGTAGCACTTGTTGTGTGGTCCTGCTAATGTCCTGTATGGATACTAGGTTGTAGCACTTGTTGTGTGGTCCTGCTAATGTCCTGTATGATAGGTTGTAGCACTTGTTGTGTGGTCCTGCTAATGTCCTGTATGATAGGTTGTAGCACTTGTTGTGTGGTCCAGCTAATGTTCTGTATGAACACTAGGTTGTAGCACTTGTTGTGTGGTCCTGCTAATGTCCTGTATGATAGGTTGTAGCACTTGTTGTGTGGTCCTGCTAATGTCCTGTATGAACACTAGGTTGTAGCACTTGTTGTGTGGTCCTGCTAATGTCCTGTATGAACAGTAGGTTGTAGCACTTGTTGTGTGGTCCTGCTAATGTCCTGTATGAACACTAGGTTGTAGCACTTGTGTGGTCCTGCTAATGTCCTGTATGATAGGTTGTAGCACTTGTTGTGTGGTCCTGCTAATGTCCTGTATGATAGGTTGTAGCACTTGTTGTGTGGTCCTGCTAATGTCCTGTATGAACACTAGGTTGTAGCACTTGTTGTGTGGTCCTGCTAATGTCCTGTATGATAGGTTGTAGCACTTGTTGCTTGGTCCTGCTAATGTCCTGTATGAACACTAGGTTGTAGTACTTGTTATGTGGTCCTGCTAATGTCCTGTATGATAGGTTGTAGCACTTGTTGTATGGTCCTGCTAATGTCCTGTATGATAGGTTGTAGCACTTGTTGTGTGGTCCTGCTAATGTCCTGTATGAACACTAGGTTGTAGTACTTGTGTGGTCCTGCTAATGTCCTGTATGATAGGTTGTAGCACTTGTTGCTTGGTCCTGCTAATGTCCTGTATGAACACTAGGTTGTAGTACTTGTGTGGTCCTGCTAATGTCCTGTATGATAGGTTGTAGCACTTGTTGTGTGGTCCTGCTAATGTCCTGTATGATAGGTTGTAGCACTTGTTGTGTGGTCCTGCTAATGTCCTGTATGAACACTAGGTTGTAGCACTTGTTGTGTGGTCCTGCTAATGTCCTGTATGATAGGTTGTAGCACGTGTTGTGTGGTCCTGCTAATGTCCTGTATGATAGGTTGTAGCACTTGTTGTGTGGTCCTGCTAATGTCCTGTATGAACACTAGGTTGTAGCACTTGTTGCTTGGTCCTGCTAATGTCCTGTATGAACACTAGGTTGTAGTACTTGTTGTGTGGTCCTGCTAGATAGGTTGTAGCACTTGTTGTATGGTCCTGCTAATGTCCTGTATGATAGGTTGTAGCACTTGTGTGGTCCTGCTAATGTCCTGTATGAACACTAGGTTGTAGTACTTGTGTGGTCCTGCTAATGTCCTGTATGATAGGTTGTAGCACTTGTTGCTTGGTCCTGCTAATGTCCTGTATGAACACTAGGTTGTAGTACTTGTGTGGTCCTGCTAATGTCCTGTATGATAGGTTGTAGCACTTGTTGTGTGGTCCTACTAATGTCCTGTATGATAGGTTGTAGCACTTGTTGTGTGGTCCTGCTAATGTCCTGTATGATAGGTTGTAGCACTTGTTGTGTGGTCCTACTAATGTCCTGTATGATATATATCCTGCTACAACCTATCATACAGGACATTAGCAGGACCACACAACAAGTGCTACAACCTATCATACAGGACATTAGCAGGACCACACAACAAGTGCTACAACCTATCATACAGGACATTAGTAGGACCACACAACAAGTGCTACAACCTAGTGTTCATACAGGACATTAGCAGGACCACACAACAAGTGCTACAACCTATCATACAGGACATTAGCAGGACCACACAACAAGTGCTACAACCTAGTGTTCATACAGGACATTAGCAGGACCACACAACAAGTGCTACAACCTAGTGTTCATACAGGACATTAGCAGGACCACACAACAAGTGCTACAACCTAGTGTTCATACAGGACATTAGCAGGACCATACAACAAGTGCTACAACCTATTATACAGGACATTAGTAGGACCACACAACAAGTGCTACAACCTATTATACAGGACATTAAGCAGGACCACACAACAAGTGCTACAACCTAGTGTTCATACAGGACATTAGCAGGACCACCACAACAAGTGCTACAACCTATCATACAGGACATTAGCAGGACCACACAACAAGTGCTACAACCTAGTGTTCATACAGGACATTAGCAGGACCACACAACAAGTGCTACAACCTATCATACAGGACATTAGCAGGACCACACAACAAGTGCTACAACCTATCATACAGGACATTAGCAGGACCACACAACAAGTGCTACAACCTAGTGTTCATACAGGACATTAGCAGGACCACACAACAAGTGCTACAACCTATCATACAGGACATTAGCAGGACCACACAACAAGTGCTACAACCTATCATACAGGACATTAGCAGGACCACACAACAAGTGCTACAACCTATCATACAGGACATTAGTAGGACCACACAACAAGTGCTACAACCTAGTATCCATACAGGATATTAGCAGGACAACACAAGTGCTACAACCTGGTGTTCATACAGGACATCAGCAGGACGAGACAACAAATGCTACAACCTAGTGTTCATACAGGACATTAGCAGGACCACACAAGAAAAGAGATGAATGTAGTTAGCAACTCATACTGTGACTGCTTGTGTAAGGGTGGACAAAGCACAGTTGACCATGAGCTGACTAGCTGGCCATTGTGGAAACAATGCAGTCTGGCCTAGGCATTAAGGGTGGACAAACCACAGTTGACCAACAGGTGACTCTAGCTGGGCGTTGTGGAAACAATGCCTTGACAGTTAGGGTTGAAGAGGGAAATCCCAGGGCCAGGATCTTTTCTTTACCCCTTGATTCACTGGTTCACTCCATGAACTCCACATTGGTGATTCTGTCATACCATTTCAGTCACTTTATTTGCTGAAATAATTGTGTTTGTGGAAATAGCTAGATATTGAAAAAGAGGAGTGGAGTTCAGCTAAGAACTGACATCACTGCACTCAGGACATCTCTATGTGCACTCCATCCCCTCATTCAACAGCCAGTGCAGAGTCATACTACTAACCATTTAAACCGCTATCTGATTGAAAGTTCTGGTCTTCCCTCTCAGTTTTGAGATTCTTCCAGAATCTCTGCTGATCCCCTGCAATATCATTCTTTCCATATAATGGTTCTAATTCTATTCCCCAGCCTTCTCCACCTGGTCCCACAGGCTCTCGACCACCTCTTCTTTGTCCATGGGTAATCTACAACCAAGTGGTGCATTCCCTGCCAGCCTATCAGCCTGATCATCTCCCCGCACATCATCATGGCCAGGGCAATAAAAACAATTCTCACAATCCGTGACCTCTGAAGAGAGAAAAGCCATTCCACACGAAACATTCCTTTTTCCACCTTACTGAGCATTCTCCTTGAGTCCGTAATTATTGCAATGTATGTTGCAATGGTCTTCTCTAACCATCGGAAGGCCACTGTTACTGCATCCATCTTCATTCTCTTGTAGGAGGTCATAGTCTCATATGCCAGACTCTCCTTTTTCAAGCATCGTCCATTAGCCTTCGCGATGAAACCCCAACTACTATATCTGCTTCTCACTACTGACCCATCTGTGTAGATCACTATGTCACCTTGATGTGTGTTGCTCTGGATCAGTTGTTGCACTTCAAACTCAGTGCAGCCCACTGCCCATTCTCTGCACTCATGACCCAGTGTTACTACTTACATTGTGCCAGTCCGACATGTCTTCCGGTACTTCAACCCACTCTTCTTCATGACTGAAGGTCTCTAGATCACAAACCTGACATACAGATATTTCCGCCTTTGCCATCCAGGACCTGCCTCATCTCAGTCTATGACCCTTGACCAAATATCCATGGCTTCATGCAGGAGGTGATCACTATCTGCAGCAACTCTCAGGTACCATTTGGCTTGGAGAACCCTATGCCTATCCACCATTGTTGGTAACGCCAAGATATGCCTCATGCGTATAATTGGTGTGTCATTTGTGCATCGTAGGATCATCTGCATGGCCGCATTCTATATGTGCTCCAACCTTTCAAGCTGGCTCTTTGATACTGTCAGCAGCCCTAAACCATACTCAATTACTGAAATTTTTAACTGCTGAAAGAGCCTGTTAAGCATCCATTGCTATACTCCAATTGCTGCCATCACACTCAATGCATTAAGTGAAAAAGATGAATGAAAGGCAACAAGCATTTACCTCCAGTAAGTAACCAAAGCCAGTGCTGTCACTGGCCCCTGAGAAGGCATTGATGAGGTGGTCCCCTGTTTGTGATCTTGTTTCCAGATTGTCTAGAGCACCTGAAACATGCAGTAGTCAATACATACAGTGGACACACAACTCAGTAGTTCAACAAAGTAAAAATATGTACAACTCCATGTAATCCTCATTACCCAATGCCTTAGGCTCATATATCCAAAGATTAAATGCCATTTTAGCTAAATATTATATTGGCTGTTGACTTTCCTTGAGAAATTTGGAATAAGTATTTCCAGGTGGAATCAATCCTACAGGTGTACTGGTTGGTACAATGCCTGCTATATTTGGACTTAACCCCAGCCACGAAGAAAACTGTTCTACCACAGTTCACACTGAAACAAGCATTAACTAGTCAATTATATTATTCTCGTGATAGTTTCCTTGGATTGGACCACTAGCTAATGACACTACTCTCATGTTACCCTGGGTGATTCACTAGCTAATGACACTATTCTCATGTCACCTTGGATGACTAGTGAATGACACTATTCTCATGTTACCTTGAATCACTAACAAGCTAATGACACTATTCTCATGTTACCTTGGATGACTAACTAGCTAATGACACTATTCTCTTGTTACCTTAAATCACTAACAAGCAAATGACACTTTTCTCATGTTACCTTGGATGACTAACTAGCTAATGACACTATTCTCATATTATATATATGCACACACCTATCCATAGACACAGAAATCATTGCTACCTACTGGCCAAAGCTTATATATACCCTTGTGTAGATACATTTGTGCTCATGTGTGTGTTTGGGTTGATAGTTCTAAGCATGCAAGCTTGTCTCTCTCTCTCTCTCTCTCTCTGTGTGTGTGTGAGAGAAAGAGAGAGAGAGAGAGAGATTGAGTGAAAGAGTGAGTGAGAGAGTGTGTGTGTGTGTGAGAGAAAGAGACAGAGTGAGAGAGTGAGTGAGAGAGAGAGAGAGAGAGAGAGAGAGAGAGAGAGAGAGAGAGAGAGAGAGAGACAGAGAGAGAGAGAGAGAGAAAGAGAGAGAGAGAAAGAGAGAGAGAGAGTGCATGTGTGTGTGGGGTATTTTTTTTTCAAGCTTGTCAAATAAGCAACAGGATATACATTGTGTCAGTATGTCTACAATCTGTTGAGGGCTCTCTAGTCGGTACAGTCAGAGAATGACTGCTAGGAAACAAATGACATCAACAATGACAAAGTTACAATTTCACTTACAATCATTTTCATTGCCTCTGTTGTTCAGCTCCTCCTCCTCTAAGCTCTTCAGCTGCTCTCTGATTCTCCTCTGCTCCTGCTCCAGCCTGGCAAGCTCATCTGGACCCTCTCCACTGTCATCCTGTCCCTTGTGCTTCGCAGTCTGAGGGGAGTCTGTTCTCCTGGGCCCTGACTGCCTGTCATCTCTTGGGCTCGGAGCTCTCACTGATGATGCTCTGAACCGCCGGTTAGCCCAAACTGATTCTTTTCTCAGGAAATTATACAATCTTTTCAATAATACAACAAAAATACTCAGCAACAACAACAATTAAAATATACAACTCTCCATCCTGAGAGATTTATACCTTGAAATATCTTCCTTGTTCATACTGAAATGTCTTCCTTGTTCCTCCTGAAATTCCTTGCCTGTTAATGCTGAAATGTTTCCTTCCCTGTCAATCCTGAAATGGACATAATGTGCACTGTCTGCTTACAAATATGACGTCAGTTGACTCAATACTGAAGAGCAACAACGGCACCAACTAACAGATCCAAGAGCAGCACTCCATGAACCATTTCAGAAATCCAAATGGGTTGTAATATAATGAATGCCATCTCATTGCAACATACATAGAAATGGGTTGTAATATAATAATGAATGCCATCTCACTGCAACTTACACAGAAATTAAGAGGCTGACAAACTGGCAAGTGAAGGAGGACTAACTTGGCCTGACAAAGACTTACCTAGACAAAGTCAATCAAAACAACTCCAATGAAGTAACCAACTAGCAATTTTCAGACTCTACAAAGGGTAGACAGACGAAGATACTACTTGTTCAACAAGCTATACAGAGAAGATACTGATGAATGTAACTTCAAATGGTAAAATTGTGGCCAAACATTTGCTGCAAGAGTGTCCCAATATATGCAAAACAGAGAAAATTAGTTTGGCCTGTACTTTCTTCATTTAGAGACAAACTCTATGGTGAGTCAACAAGCTCATGTGGATTGTTGCGTTCTGTGAATACATTCAGGTTGAACTCCGAAGGTTTTTAAAGAAGAAATTGCCAGATATGTAGATTATAGGGGATTCTGTCAGTACACAAGTGTGATATCCCAGTTATGTAGATTATGGGGGATTCTGGCAGTACACAAGTATGATATCCCAGATATGTAGATTATAGGGGATTCTGGCAGTACACAAGTATGACATTCCAGATATGTAGATTATAGGGGATTCTGGCAGTACACAAGTATGATATCCCAGATATATAGATTATCGGGGATTCTGGCAGTACACAAGTATGATGTTCCAGATATGTAGATTATAGGGGATTCTGGCAGTACACATGTATAATATCCTAGATATGTAGATAAAAGGGATTCAGGCAGTATACAAGCATGATATCCAGATATGTAGATTATACCGTATTTTACGGAGTATAAGACGCACTTTTTTCTTTAAAAAATTGCCTCCAAAATTCAGGTGCGTCTTATACTCGAAATTAATATAAAAATGTCCAGTGTTTGATTTAAAATTCCCGCCAGTCTTAAAAATGGCCATATATTCGATGCCGTGGGAAACCTATCTATCTGGCAACATTGGATTCAAGTGGCAGCAGCAGTGCACCGATGCGACGAACATGAGTTGCGGGGATTCGCAAGTTTGCTAACACTCCCTCCCTCCTGCCCCACCATCACAAACACAGAACATTATCTAGCCTATGATGCGTCATTGCAGTCTATGGTGCCAGTGAACTTGACTTGAAAGTGATTTGTGTTATCGGTAACAGTACAATATTTTTGTTAGTAGCTAGTTTCGCAATGGAAAAAAATAAAAGGTATTCATATGATGCGGGCTATAAATTGAAAGTAATAGTATATGCAGAAGAGCATGGAAACAGAGCAGCTGAGTGGCATTTCGGCCCTCCACCAACAGAAAAAACCATTCGCGATTAGCGGGCTAGTAATGAAGAACTGAAAAAAATGAGGAAGACTAAATGTGCAAATAGAGGGCTGAATGCAAAATGGCCAAAACTAGAAGATGATGTATTGAAATGGATTCAAAGACACCGTCAAAATGGCACTGGAATTAATACAAAAATGATTCAAATACACGCTCGTAAGCTAACGCTACAGTGGAACTTAACAGACTTTAAGGGTGGAGTTGGTTGGTGCTACAGGTTTATGAAGCGTCATGGACTTAGCATGCGAACCAAAACCAAAATATCTCAGAAAATACCACAAGAGTATGAAGAGAAAATATTATCTTTCCATCGCTTTATTATCCAACATCGAAAGAAAACCAGTGTGGAACTAAGCCAAATAGCGAATATGGACGAAACTCCTCTGACATTTGATGTGCTGAGTAACAGAACTGTTGCCATGAAAGGTGCTAAAACTGGAACTATAAAAACAAGTGGACATGAAAAAATGCACTACACTGTTGTCCTTTCATGTTGTGCTGACGGTACTAAACTTAATCCAATGATCATTTTCAAGCGCAAAACAATGCCAAAACCTTCTGAAATACTGCAAGATGTTGTTGTTCACGTACATGACAAGGGTTGGATGGACGAGGCTGGTATGAAATTATGGATTAACAGAATGTGGGAGAGAAGGAAAGGTGCTTTATTGAAGAAAAGTTCTCTTCTTGTGCTAGATCAGTTTAGAAGTCATTTGAAAAATTCTGTGAAAGAGAAATTGAGACAGGGAAATACAGAGCTTGCTGTTATTCTGGGAGGACTTACTTCACAATTGCAACCTCTTTATGTCTCGATAAATAAACCATTTAAAGTGTATATGAAAGAGGAATGGAACAAATGGATGATGGATGAAACCCAACATGAATTCACGCCGAAGGGAGCTTTAAAACGACCTACAATCAAACAAGTGTGTCAGTGGATAAAACAGTTGTGGTCTAGAGTGAGAGAAGATATTATTGTTAAATCTTTCAAGAAGTGCGGCATAAGTAACGCTCTCGGTGGCAGTGAAGACCATCTTATATATGAAGAGGACAACGATGACGATGAAGAAGAAGAAGAAGAAGAAGAAGAAAGTTCAGATGACAATTTTCAGAGATTTTAAAGGTCAGTTCGGTTTTATAAACTAAGAATTTTTTTTTAGTCTGGCTTTGCAATCTAATAATAAAAATGGTAAAAATGTTATTTTAAAAAAAATTGCTTAAAAATTAAGGTGCGTCTTATATTCCGTAGTGTCTTATAGTCCGTAAAATACGGTAAGGGATTCTGGCTCTACTTTCATCCAAATCATAAAATACATTTGGTGAGTTAGGGAAGGAAACAGTTCAAAAGAAATAGATGAAGTTGAGCTTGCAACCCTGTATACACACACACATTTTCCATGTGTGAAAACATAGGTCTAGCCGCTAGCCGTCTGCTGGCACAACTGACTATACCAATAAGACAGGTACACAGAGAAAGTTCTGGCATCATACATCCACAGGGTCAGGCACACAGAGGAAGTTCTGGCATCATATATCCACTGGGACGTGCACACACAGAGGAAGTTCTGGCATCATATATCCACTGGGATAGGCACGAGGAAGTTCTGGCAACATATATCCACTGGGACAATTGGAGGGAAGATTACAATCAGGGAACTTACTGTCATCACAGATAAACTATATTAAAACAGAATACATGGCAGAAAGGATACATTTCGAGGGAGTGTAGCTTTCACATTCTGTAGCCTGACGGAGATCCTGATGCTCCCTGTGATGTTTCCGAGCTCCTCCGCTGGCAGCATTTCTAAAGCTGCGACGATTATCTGCCTCCACCCGTCTCCTGGAATCTCTTCTCTTGGATCCACCTTTTTCTCCCAGCTCGTAGTTGTTTATTTGTTCGGCAGAAATATATCTGGATCCTCTTCTACTTTCTGAGCTCAAATGAACATGTTTATAACGCCTCAAAATATTCTCCTCTTCATCATCATCAGTTAACTCTCCCTCTTCCTTTGCCGCTCCATTCTTCATACTGGCCACAGAACTCATGATGAGATGTACAAATGTTTTGTCAGATCATAAGGGTAGCTGGCTACATGCTCTGTCAGTACCTGGAAATAGAAGCACAACACATGCCATCAAACAAACTTAGAACACACAAAACCGCAGTCAACACACTTGGTGTACATCAAGCAGCCAATATCACATGGCGCTTCATATATTTTTATTTTGTTGCGTATCTCTTACGGGACATTGCAGTCAACACCAGCATTTTTCAGCTGCTGTTGATGTACTAGGCAAGTGTTACGTTCAGTAGTTTGCCATTGCTTTCTGAACGACCGGCTCCCATACCAGCACGTTATAACACAACGCGACATGGTCTGCTGCAAAAATCGGTCGCAGCTGATCTTCGAACACCTGGTACCCGGCTCACGAACCGCTTTCGCAAGCTTTTAGTCACGGAGCCGGCTTCATATATCAGGATGAAATAATATATGTCAGTGCAAACTAGTGGCAGTGACAGCTTCATATGTCATGATAAAATAAAACATGTCAGTGCAAACTAGTGGCAGTGACGACTTCTCTGATACCAGCCACACATTTAGGCTGTCTGTCACTACAGACAGGTCAATAGCAGATTATCTTACATTATCAACTGTCCCACATCTTTTGCCATCAGTATTTTCTGTCACCAACTTGTGTATCCTCGTCAGCCTAGCTGCAATGGCTATTATCATCTGTTTAATCATCTCATCATCATATAATCACCTTTTATGTTTTAGCGTATTGTCAGGGTGAGGATAGAGATCAGGCTGCTGTGGAACTACAAATCGAACTCAAACGCATAAGTACTTGGTGCATTGAAGCTGGGGCAATGGTCAACCCAACAAAGGCAACAGTGACATGGTTCTCTTTGAATAATCATATTGTCAATACTCCAACACGAATTGTAAATCTGTTCAGAGACTGTGGAAAGAACGCAGAATGAATTACCTGGGGATACGTTTTGATCGAAGCCTTGCTTATATTATAATGAGCACATAGACCAGGTGATAACAAAGGCCAAGTGGGGTTTGGCTGCGATGCGGGTAGTGGCGGCAGCAAGCTGTGGGCAGCGCCATCTATGTCTTCTATATGAGGAGCTGGTCGTGTCTGTTTTTGAGTATGCGATGGCTATCCTGACTCTCAGCCGTAAGGAGATAGAAAGGATGGAAAGGATACAGAACAAAGCTATGCGCATTATTCTTGGATGTACAAGAGATACAGCAATGGATATGGTCATGGGTCATAGACTAAGACGAGGCAGGTCCTGGATGACACAGGCAGAACTTTCTATAAGTCAGGTGTGTGATCTAGAGACCATCAATCGTGAAAGAGAGTGGGTTGAAATTCCGGAAGACATGACGGACTGGCACAATGTAATAATAACACTGGGTCGTGAGTGCAGAGAATGGGCAGCGAGCCGCACTGAGTTTGAAGTGCAACGGCTGATCTAGAGCAACACACATCAAGGTGACAGTCATCTAAACCGATGGGTCAGTGGTGAGAAACAGACATAGTGGCTATGGCTTTATTGCAAAGGCTAATGGACGAGTCTTGAAAAAGGAGAGTCTGGCATATGAGACTACGACCTCCAGCATGAGAATGGAGGTGGAGGCAGTAACAGCGGCTAGAGGAGACAACTGCAACACATGTTGTATTCATTACGGATTCAAAGAGTATGCTTAGTAAGGTGGAGAAAAGAATGTTTCGTATGGAATGGCTCTCACCGCTTCAGAGGTCACAGATTGTGAGAATTCTATGGATATTTTGCCCTGGCCATGCGGGGGTATGGGGGAATGAACAGGCTGATAGGCTAGCAGGGAATGCACCTCTTGGTGGTAGTTTGCCTATGGACAAAGGGGAGGTGGTCATGCGCTTGTGGGACCAGGTGGAGAAGGCGGAGGAACAGATTGAGAACCCATATGTGGGAAGAATGAGATTACGGGGGATCGGCAGGGGTTTTGGAAGAATCTCAAAACTGAGAGGGAAGACCAGGAGAACATTTAATCAGATAGCGGTGGGAACGATTAGTAGTATGACTCTTCAATGGCTGTTGAACAAGGGGATGGAGCACGTATGGGAATGTCCTGAGTGCAGTGATGTCGGTTCTTAACTCAACTACAGCATGCAGGGCAATGCGCTACCTTCTTGATTTTCCAAACATTGAAGACAGAATACAAATTTGCAGAGCACGTGCCTACCTCAGAGTTAACGCAAACACAACATCCACTGCATAGTGAAATCATGAAGGTCAAGGGCAGCAGGTTAAAAAGATGAAAGTCGTGGATGGGTCAAGCCGAAGACATTCTTCAATAGGTGTGTTCACTTGAGGACTTAGAACCTGGCGAGGAGTGGGTACAAGTGCCAACAGATTTCTGTACGTCTTTTTCTGTTTGCATCCAACTAGACAGAAAATGCAGACAAGAAAATCCGGCTGCTGTAGAGGCAGAAGTACAAGCGTTGATTTTCGAGAATTCATTAGACGGTGATGCTGTGATTTACACAGATGGGTCGGTCTTCCGACATGTAAGAATCTCATGGGCCTTTATGGCTCAGGCTGGAGGGAGAATTGTGAAGGAGGACTCTGGTGCTTTTGTTGAGACCACAAGTAGCCTGACTACGGAAGTCATGGCAGTAAGTAAAGCAATAACATGGCTCGAGAAACAGACATTCACAAGGGCATGTTTCTGTGGCATATTCACCAACCATCATTTTGCAGTGCGTCAACATTTTCGCACCAACTACAGAGAACAACATACAATTGACCGCACCATTGAGAATTGAACACAACTTGACACTCGAGATGGACATATGTCGGCTATTAATAGAAATTACAGCGTCTCCAACTACTAAGACGATTGGAAGGAGCCGGTCACATGATACAACTTTGACCCGCTCAAGCGTTTATTTCTAAAACCCCGCGCACTTCTTCCAATTCAGCCCTGACGACCGGTCAGAAGCCAAATGTGACCTGTACTTTACATGAAAAACGGCAGTTTGATCCGACAAACCGAGTGATGTTCTTGGTGGCAACCTAACCAGCAGAGGGAGGCAGACGGAAAAGATGACACCCACACACACATGAGATGGAAGATAAACTCAAGCCTTGAGCAGAGAAAGGGGAAGCCTTCAGAGTAGCTCACCGGTAAGTACTGAAGCGGATCCATCAGTCCATGGACCCAAGCTTAGCCCATATCTACCACTCAGAGGTGACATTTTTCCATGCCAGCAAACATAATCCCTCCCAGCACCATGATTCATACCACAGTTGAATTGATTCATGCCACACTATAATGTATATTATAACATTATTTTAAGAAGATTTACAACACATAGGATCATCATAATGATTAATGTTTATTGATTGATGAACTGTAATTTGGCATTGATGTGCATTTTTCCACTGAAACATATATGTCATGTCAAAACTTATGAGAAAAGAATGTATTCACAAGCCAAAAGAGAAACAGGCTCAGTCAATAAATGACATCTATAGTAACTAAATCTTATTACTGTGTCAGTTCAACCTGTCTGTTAATTACCTGTTTGTGTAAACATGTTGTCAATGTCTACCTGTGTTTGTTAAATAATTTATTTGGCAAAACAAAATAACTCACAAGAATTTAACATAAAGGGGAAAAGAGGAAACTCTGCATCTCTTGACTGTTCCAGACCCATGCTACATTTCACCTGATTCATACTGAGGAAGTCTTTCAGACATTTCATAGTAGATCATTGGGGGTTCGAGAGCCAATAGATTCATGGTGAAGGGGCAGAGTTAAATCTGGTGTTCACTAATCTCCAAAAGAGGGCCATTAACTCCTAGACAAACCATACAACAGAGCCTGTAAAACTTCAAGGGTCGTATTCTTGATTTATTTACATATTGGAAGAGGATGGGGCCCAGCTTCTTAAACCAGAATATGGGTAATGCACAACAGTGATCCCCAGTCCCTTCAGAATATACGACAGTTTCCTTAGCGACTCAATGGGCATGCTTAAGAGGATGGAGATGGTGTGGATCCAAAGAGAGTGGTTGCTGTCTCTGAAGCGGTCTCGGATGGCACAGATTAGTTTCATCTTTGTGCCAGAACATGCGGGAGTACAAGGAAATGAGCGGGCTGACAAGCTCGCAGGTAAGGCTACTGTGGAGGGCGAATGCGCCATGGACCAGGCTGACATTCTGAATGCTCTACGAGAAGTAAGAATTTTGCGAAAACCAAGTGATGACAGTGAATCTACAACCAAGGTCAGACTGCGAGAACAGCAAATTAAAAGAGGGGTGGCCAAACAAGAACACTACACAGGAAGCCAAAGAAGATTGATAAACCAACACAGAACTGGTGTCGTTAGCCATTACACATTGCGGGATTTGCTAAGGAGGGGATCTGAGCACTTATGGACTGAATGGTTCGATGTTGCAATGAGGATGATCTGTCGACTAACTAACTAACTAACCTTTTATGCATAATCGTGTTTCACATCATCATTGCTTACGATTACCTACAGCCCAGTCATAAAATTATTAACCGGTGAATTATTGTCATCTCTTTATCATCAATTCATTAAAACCAATACAATATCAGTATGCTCTAGACAGATCATTTTATTAATACTATCCTCTTGTTGTACTAGAATAGAGCAATATCATACAAATGGAAGAGATTATGAAATGTTCAAAGAAATAAGTTATTGACAAGAAATGGTCAACGTCAATTAAATGTTATCTGTGACAAGTTGGGAAGTACCCTAACTGAATCTAGAAAAATTCTAGAAAGATGGAAGGAATACTACAGTGGAATGTATGATATGAATTACTGTGAGGATATGAATGAGATAAATGAACCAATGACAGCAGAAACAGAAAATATAATGAGAAATGTCAGAGATGATATAATCCGGGAGTAAAATAATGCCCTAAATATCGGTGGTCATGAAATACCAGACATTTGATATGCTGATGATACAGTATTACTATCCACATCACAGAATGGTATAGAAAAACTAATATCCTCAACCCAAAAGAATAGTGACAATCACAACTTATATCTTAACATAGCAAAAATAAAGATAATGCATTTAGATAAAACTAATATAGAGAAAGAAATATATATGTTAATGAGGAAAGATTGGAGGTGGTGAAAAATGTTGAATATCTTGGGTCATTAATTACAAACAATGATGATACAATGAAAGAGATTAAAAGACGAGTATCTATTGCTCTTCAAAAACTAAAACAACTGAATAAATTGTGCTGTGGGGCTGATAGACTTACAAAAATTAGATTTTTAAAAGCGTGCATCTTTCCCATTGCAACATACGCTTGTGAAACCTGAACACTTACTGAAACAAGCTGAACAGCGCATAAATGCCTTTGAATATAAATATTATAGACACAAATATTTTGGATACAGAAAAGAATGAATACATACATGCGACACAATTTGAAAACTGAAGAAGGTTGGCTAGTGAAGACCATAAAACAAAGAAAATTGAAATATTTTAGTCACTTGAAATGGTATGAAAATTTGGAGAGAACAGTAATGGAGGGGAAGAGAGAAAGAGGAAGGCCAAAGAGAAGATGGGTGCTGGTTGTGGCGAATGACCTCCAGATGGGTGTTTCAGACGCAGGACATCTTGCTTATGATCAAGATGTTTTCCGGAAGGTTGTTATGAGAGCGAGGTTCAGCAAAGGACATGCTACTGAATGAATGAATCCTCTTATTATTCATTAATACACCTATCATTATCTTAATGATTAGGGAGAGTTTATACATAGCTGAAGTATGAATAAACAGATACTTTATACATAGTGAAGTATGAATAAATGGATACTTTATATATAGTGAAGTATGAATAAACGGATACTTTATACATAGTTGAAGTATGGCTGTTTAAATATCAAGAATAATTTTCCAGATTGGTATCCCCATACAAATAATTGTGTCCCCAGGCGAGTTCAAGAATTGTTAAATTGCGTTTCTGTACACTTACTGTTTACAGGCACCCATCTTTGTTTACGTTACTGACCTACTATTTAGACAAGAATATGCGTCGCCTCAGAGAGACATGAATAGGCAATTTAAACATCAGGCTTTTGACTGACTGGCCTCAGGAATTAACAAATAAATACTTAAATAAGGAAATGCTATGCATATAAAGTGCAGGAAAACCTGGTATATGTGAAGCAGGTTAAAAAGAGAGAGGAGAGAGACAGATAACGAAGATAGTTTGAGAGACAGAGATATGAGAAAGATGTGTTGAAAGACATTCAATCAATCAATCATGTGCTGTCTCCGCAATGAAGGTTGGCTGCAATGGATCTCAAACACTGTCTGTGTCTCGCCCTGACTGTACATTCTGTCAGGCTGATGCTAGTCCATCTCTTGATGTTATCCTCCCACTTGTATCATTGTCTACGTTACTTGTTCTAGTATCTGCCCATTTACTGTGATGTTCATTGATGACCTTTCATTTTCACTGCTAATTATCATAGTTTTTTTGTTTTTTGGATGTTAATATCTGCTTACTTCTTTAGTTCCTAATATTTGTTTATTAAAAAGTCGCTTTCACACAATTAATTGTTGAAGAATTTTTAAAAAAATAATTTTCGTCTGGGAATCGAACCTCAAAAACCCACGTACCAGGCTGGAGACTTACCACTATGCTACTGAGGATACGATTTAGAATCAACAAAAATGTATAATATAGCCACTCACATGTCCCGATGACATCACATACGTTAAGTCACGTGACTTGGCAAATCACATGACCCGCCGGGAAAGTTCCACTATGAATAAAGGGATAATTTATTCATAGTCGGGGTATGAATAGTCACTTCGTAATGATTATTATCATCTTATTTAGCCTGAATCCTCCCTTCACTGTTTTTACTAGTTCACCACTATTGTTGTCATTGAGTTTACAGTAGTCTACCATCATTATTGTCATTGACTTTTGTTTGTAAATTTGTATTTACACCACAGACTGAACATTCAAAATGCACTTCCACAAACTTAATAAATAAGAGAACAGGAATGAATTTCGCCTGATCTTGTAATAGATAGAATTAATGACTGTCCTTTTCTTTTTCATTATAACATCACACGTAATAAAATACAGTTACTGTTACACAGGATACATTTGATACAACAAGTTCTGAGTTCACGTAAGTTGTACTGTACGTACTGTATTATTTTACTACGTACGACGTTCTCGTTCTATGGAGAAAAAAAAGGTCAGTCATTAATTTTATCTATTATTATGAACAATTATAATCTATATAATTTAATAATATATTAAATCAACTAATAAGGTAAACTGTCAGGAGCATTTTAGTGTTACATATTTATGTCGGTCGGGAACATGAAAACAAGAGAGAAACATCCGTCACGACAACACATTGACATCATGTCATGACATCACCACAACATCATGATGTAGTTAAGCCAATGTTCAATGCTAACGAAAGGCGTTTGACTAATATATTAATAATTATATTAAACCTCCACAGCAATGAATGACAACCAGGGTCTTACTACGATCTATAGGACAACAAGAGGAAACTACAGACACAGATTCTACGTACAATGATCTGCCTGATATAGAATAGACGACTTGGTGATGTGCTAGACTCCTTGTCTTCCTTCCTGCACTTGTTCACCGACACTGCCAGGTAAGTTTGCAGCCGTCAGTCAAACACAGCCAGCTCGGCTGTCTCCAGTCCCAATAAAACCACGCAGTATGGCTGGGCGGCCAACATTATTCAAAGCCATTATCATTACCCTCTCCGGACAACAATCACCTTCAAATTAACATCCTGTAAAGGGAGGGGGGAGGGGGTGTGTTTAACGTCGTGGGCAGCCGCTATTTGTGGCCGACTTAGTCACAGGATTATTAATCTGAACCAGGGAGGGGCCCTAATATAACTTCTTTTTGAGGCTGAACGAGGAAGGGCTAATAGTGAAATCGAAATCGAAATGCTGCCAACATACAGTTAGTGATTACACAAACATTTCGCAGCAGAACAGCGACGAGACGCGTATGTCTTTTGTTATCTTTGCTATTCTTACTGACTGTAGACTGGCTTATGAAGGCAACAATTATTACCGCCACAAATAGAATTAAATGGTCTGTGACCAGTTACTTGATAGTCAGTATGTTACTGATTGCATTGCTCTACTGTATGTCACTGACAAACTGTCATCTATCGTTTATAATACCTTGCGGTTTAGGGCAGGAGGGGGTGGGGCCAGGCTAGTGCAGTCGCCACGAATTGTGCAGGTTAGTGTTTCCTTTTTCTCTCGACAGAACAAACATCCACACCTTACTGGGGATTCGAACACGGATTATTCGAAATAGAACCTTCTAGCCACTCGGCCAGCCAATCCTCTCTCTCTCTCTCTCTCTCTCTCTCTCTCTCTCTCTCTCTCTCTCTCTCTCTCTCTCTCTCTCTCTCTCACGCACGCACGCACACACACACACACACACACACACACACACTCACACGAAACCAGATACAAGATATACATACTTGACAGGAGGTCAAAACAATTAGGTATAAATATCTATAGGGGTGATGTGGGAATGAAGCCGGCTAATGACTGTTTGACCACCCTTGGTGGAGACTCATTTCCAGTGGTGGAATTATACACATATTTGGGTAGCAAAGTTGGGGGAACAGATGGACTTACTCAAATAAGAATCAATCAATCAATCATGTACCATGCTGGAAAGCGTGGGCGGTCATGACTCGCCATTTCACTCGATCACCAGTGTCGTGGATCAGCTCAGTGTTCCTGTCTCGTCCATGCCATGTGGCCAAGCAATCCAGGTATTTTCCTCTTGGTCTTCTCCTTGGTCTGTTCCCTTCGATCTTGCCAGTTGTCACCAAGTTCTCCAATCCATTTATTCTCGTAACATATCCAAACAATTTTGACTGTCTACGTCTAATTTCTCTAATCAATTTACGATTTTCAATTGTCCCCTGTAGTACTTGGTCATTGGTTTTTCTGTCTGTCCATGGTATTCTTTGCATTTTCCTCAGAAACCACATTTCTGCAGCCATCAGATGTTTTTCAGCTTGACTGCACATTGTCCAAGTTTCACATCCATACAAAAGAACAGGCTCTATGTATCCCCTCAACACTCTTTTTCTCGTTTCAATTGACATCTTTTTAATGGTCAGAATGTTTTTCATCTTGCTAAAGGCTACTTTCGCCATGGCGATTCTTGTTCTAATCTCTTCAAGGCATCTCCCATCAGATGTTGTGACTGTTCCGAGATAATTGTACCGATTCACTTGTTGAAGAATATTCCCATTTACTTGTATATTACATTGTGGTACTTCGTCCTTCCTAGTGACGACCATTACCTGTGTCTTCTTACAATTTAATTCCAACCCCAGCTGCTCACTGTGTACCACAACTACGCCTACTAATTGTAGTAGATCTTGTGCATTGTCTGCAATCAATACTGTATCATCTGCATATCTAATGTTATTAAGAGATGTTGAATGAAAGAATGTATGAGAGGAAATAGAGAAGAAGGGCAGAATGTCAGACGGGCCTGCGTGCCCAATTCTTAACCCTTTGAAAATAAAGATTTTCGTTCGTTCGTTCGTTCGTTCGATGTTTCGTCCTCCAATGTTGATTCCAATTATATCTTCTACATTCCTGAAAATATTTTCACTGTATAGGGAAAAAAGATCTGGAGCCATTACACATCCCTGCCTAACACCTCTCTTAATAGGTTGATATTGTCCCACTTCATTATCAATCCTTATGGCAGCTTGTTGTTTCCAATATATGTTTTTATAAGTCTAATGTCTTTCCCATCAACTTGTAGATCTGCAAGCATATCCACCATGTTGACATGTTTAACTCTATCAATAGCCTTTGTGTAGTCAATAAAGCAAAGGTGTATATCCTTGTTTACTTCTATAGCACGTTCAATAACTGTTCGCAGCATATACACAGCATTTACTGTACCCTTTCCTTCTACAAACCCACATTGTTCTTCCCCTATTTCAGGTTGTATTTTCTTCCTCACTCTTTGCATGATAATTCGTAGCAAAATCTTTGTGATGTGACTCATTATACTAATTGTTCTATGTTGATCACATTCCAAGGTTCCTGATTTCTTTGGGATTGCAATAAATACAGTTACATAATTCAGGAGGTATATCTCCAGTATCATATAATGTGTTCAGCAGTCTGGTGACTTGCTCTAGTCCAAATTCTTCTAAAGCTTTAATCATTTCAATTGTGATGTTGTCTGCACCGGGAGCCTTGCTAGCTTTCATATGCGTAAGAACATTTCGAACCTCCATCTTCAAAATTGGCGGCCCTTCATTATTAAATCTAATATCATACTGTTCCTCTCTGTTATCATTATAAAGGTTTTTCACATAATCTGTCCATGCATGTAGCATCTGATCTTTTTCTATTATGATTTTGCCACCTTTAGTTTTTAGACAGCCTGTTGATGTACTTGTTCTTTTATTAGTAAGTTCCTGAATTCTTTTGTGCACTAATTTGGTATTTTGACTGTTGTGTTGTTTTTCAATGTCTAAGCACTTTTCCTCAAGCCATGCTTCTTTTGCCTCCTTACATAATATTCTGACTTGTCTGTGAATTTCTTCATATTTGACAGAATTGTTTTTAAATATTG
>JACEFZ010008912.1:40000-87500 GCA_014155875.1 Cepaea nemoralis | reverse complement strand
CACACACATACCTCACCCACACAATATCCCTAACCAACACACCACACACCTCTCCCCACCCACACACGCATTCCCAACCCGTCCACCAACACACACTCACTCACGCACACATCCTCCACTAAGCACCCACACACCCCCACCTGTCCACCCCCAACCAAACATCTCTCGATCACAATACCCCTACCCACACACATCCTCCACCCACTCACGCATCCCACCCCGACACATACACATCCCTCACCCACCTACACATCCCTAAGCCACTCACACACCTCCACCCACACATTCCCCATCCACGCACACATCTCCCACCCACACCCCCCACATACTTCCCCCAACCACCCCACCTATACACACATTCCCCGCACCCATCACACACATCCCCCACACCACACACTATACCCCACCCACACACATATCCTCACCCATACCACCACATCCCCACCCACACACCATGCACACATCCCCCACCAAGATACCGCACACATATATCAAACCCACACACCATACACTTCTCCCCACCCGCCCTTGCATCCCCAATCCACCCAACACAATCCCCTACCCACACAACCCCGCCACCCACACATAATTCCTCAAAGCACCCACACATCACCACCCACATAAACACACACACCCCACACCCGTCCCATAGACATATCCTCCACCCATACACACATCCTCCACACCCATTCCCACACCCCTACTTTCACCCCCACACATCCATCCACACATCCCACCAACACCCACACATATCACTACCCACAAAAACCCACACACCCCAACCCATCCAAACGCATACCCCCATCCACACATCCCCCACCCACACATATCCCCACACTCACACACACCTCCTCACATCTAGACACATACAAAATGTCTCACGTTAGCATTGAAACTAGTATGAACAAACTCCCACACTTTACTCACACACATACACTGACAATTGTCATGAGCAGTGTCATAAAAATGTTAAACATGGAGGAAAATGTGTACATAAAAAGTATGTGACGTAAACATAATGACACACAGAGATACACACAGATTTGATTGATTGATTGATTTAGGAACCGACATCACAGCATTCGGGACATTCCCATAAGCGTCTCCGCTTGTGTGTGTGTGTGTGTGTGTGTGTGTGTGTGTGTGTGTGTGTGTGTGTGTGTGTGTGTGTGCGCGCGTGCGTGCGTGTGTGTGTGTGTGTGATATATATATATTTTTAATGTGTCGGTTTCGTTTGGAAGATTTGCTTTTCTTTATTGCATCGGGCTCAGTGTTTTGTGGTGCTTGTTTTGGTTGTGTTAGTTCGTTGTTGTGTAAGTTTTCAATGACTGCGTCAGGTTGAGTGGTTTTGTTGCTTCTTTGATTATCCTAATGCTTATCATATTCAGTGGTTGTCGATCTCTCTCTCTCTCTCTCTCTCTCTCTCTCTCTCTCTCTCTCTCTCTCTCTCTCTCTCTCTCTCTCTCTCTCTCTGTGCGCGCGTGCGTGCGTGTGTGTGTGTGTGCGTACGTGTGTTCGTGCGTGCGTGAGTGTGTGTCTATTCCATGTTTGCTGTGTCGGTTACTTTTGGATGTGTTGCGTTTCTTTTAGTTGTGTCAGCGTCTTTTCTCATTCTTTTTATGTTGATTTCTTTTGGTTATGTCAGTCTGTCCTTGTGTCAGTTTTTAGTGGTTGTGTCAGTGTTATTTGTTACGTCGCTTCTTTGGTTGTCTCAATGCTTGTCATTTTCAGTGGTTGTGTCAGTTTCAGTGATTTTAAATTTATATATATATATATATATATATATATATATATATATATATATATATATATATATATATGTGTGTGTGTGTGTGTGTGTGCGTGTGTGTGTGAGTGTGTGTGTGTGAATGCGCGCGTGTGTGTGTGTGTGTGTGTGTGTTACAGTTTTACTGTGTCGGTTACATATTGCTTTTCTGTTGGTGCATCGGGTTCAATGTTTTGTGTTGATTTCTATGGTTGTGTCAGTGTGACTGTTTATGTCAGGGTGTTTTATCAATGCTTTGTGTTGATTTCTTTTGATTGTATCAGTCAGTCTTTGTATCAGTTTTCAGTGGTTGAGTCGGTGTCTTATTATCATACATGTGTGTTTGAGCGAATAATTTTAGGGTTTAGTGAGCGCCCATCTGTCGGCCGTGAAGGAACGAAATGTGACAACAGATGATCTCATAAGTCTTGTACACACACACACACACACACACACACACACACACACACACACACACACACACACGCACGCACGCACGCACGCACGCACACACGCACGCACACACACACACACACACACACCAAAAATTCCGGGAAGATAACCGAATGTGTCCTTTTGTGACGTAATCACCTCTTTCAACTAAAAAGACAGATATTTCATTTTCTCCAACACATTCCACAGCACACAATACAAACAGGCTTTGTACTACACAGCACACAAGATACCACAACTCCGAACAATATATAACACAACAGCACACTGAGATGGTATATTACCGGATTTCTACAATACATACACGAATGCCGTACACAGAGTTGAACATTTGTTAAAAGAAACAACACACAAGATATACACCCACCACCACTACAACTCTGGATTAAAATTTGACACACACACTTTTTTCTAACCTACACAGCACATACAGATAGATATTACTGCGATGTCATCACCTCTGTAGTATATTAAAACGTCCTTACCATTTCCTAGCATTGACGCCCTTAAAAATATCACACGCCCTGGGGATTACTGTTTAAATATCTTATTTGGGGGAAGAAAACAAAGCTAAACTAACCCGTAGGACAGCCAAATTTTGGCCTTAGTTTGGTTCACGTACCTGGCCAGACCAGCTAGATTTTAAACAAAGGTAAAAGTAAGCCATTCTGTGTTAAGCGATCAAAGGAGACACAGACGTCAGCCTTCCCCTATGCGGGGAAGGGCAGTTTAGCCCTAAAATATGTCATTCTCTGCAGCAATTGGTATGTTAAATCTACATTATTAATATGTATTCATGTATTTTTATAAGGTACATATACCATTGTGTTAATATAAGAATTATTAAGATGTTAAATCAATGATTATTGTAAACTAGAGTCTGATTGATTTTTACTATTAAAGGACGCTGCCAAATGTCCATACTTACATTTTCTAATTCCTATGTTAAAACCTCTTCTAGGCATTGTGAAACTATATCTCACCATCAACGCTTATAATCTGTAATTATCTTATGTAGTGTAAATTCACTGTTAAGGACATTTCAGGAAACTTTTATCCATGCGGAAGCATACTATTAATCACGCAGATTATGGACTCTAGTTTATTTTGGATAAATTGTTTGCTAATTGCTAATCTGTAACTCAGAGCTATCGTGCCAAATTATGGTACAATCTTCTTATTAACATATTAGTAACCACTCAGTATGGGTGATGGACATGTAATAAATTTCATAAATATGCTAGGAGAATGCTTTGTAAGATGAATAGATAATCCCATGAAGGAAAGAAAACGCATGATATAATCAAATGTTTTGGAAGGATATGTCTTCAGTCACACCACATCAAGGGTGGTGGACACCTGGAATAATATTAGATTCCGAACAGTTATCAGGCTGCGTAAAGTATTTCTAATAAATAAGAAATTTTCTTACAAATAGCAGAAATTGTTAAATTATATCACGGCGGTCACAAACCTCATGCGCTGCAAGCAATGGGGGAAAAGGAATATTTATTTTAGTTTATGGATTCACCAATGAGGAAATCCAAAAATATAGGCTCCTGCATTATTATTATGATTAATTATTATGTATGTTTATCATGTTAATTCATATATGAGAAATGTACATGTGTGGTTTTCTCTGTTAGGAGATGTATTTATATATATTCTGTCATGATTATTACTTTGCTGTTGGGAATATACATTTTAATGTTACCCCTGGGGACATGATGATGTCGATATAAGAATCCTTGTGCATCTCAGTACATAAGAAGACAATGTTGAATAGCCTTGGCCAAATGCTGATTATAGCGAAGGAAAGAAGACGAGGCATTAGAAACAACAGAGATTATGTATGGGTTATTCTCTTCAAGAATGAGAGATGCAATATCAACATGTTTGGATGGAGAGAAAGGCTTCACTTATCAAATAGTCCCCAGTAATAACATAAGAATAGAATATCGAGTGAAAAGATGTCTTACTCACAATAAGAGCTAGAATAGCTAAACAACAAGCGACGAGGGACATGGGAACGTGGAAAACCCACTCCTTTTACCTTCTCCTTTTTTGTTTATAATTGTGTTGTGAAAATGTTATCACACCACAAAGTATTAATGCCTGTGTGTATTTTTTGGTCATCCCTATCTCTAGACCGGACAAGTGGTGGTTTGGATTTTGTTTGGACTGCATCACCCAACCCGGAAACTGGGTTATCAGCCGGAAGAGGTGAAAATGGCAACCTGTCCTAAACATAGTCTGAATCTAGAAAAACTTCAATGTTTACTGCTGCACTTATTAGCTGCAATAGTCAGCAACAGACAATTTCGATGATGACTGACTGCGTGGCTGATGAAGTCCTACTTTAGTAGGAATATCCAGGATGGACTTCATTATATAAAAATCGACAAAGATAAAGATCTACAGAGTAACGGACAACAGTGTATCGTCTGCTTTACTTCTGAGAAGTACCACCTGAAGCCTCATCACTCAGAAAAATCAGGAAACTATGGGATAATCCTACAAGTTTAATAAAACTAACAACAGTGAGAACCCTTCAACTGTCGGTTGGATTCCCAAGTTGATATCCAACAATGGATAAGTCTTCGAAAGAAAGTCGGCTCACAGCAGCAAAAGTCAAACATAAGGTTCAAGACACTCAACACAACTCAAATAAATTGGGAAGACACTGAACTACACCAAGATAACAATATCAACACTAGGTCATAAATCTGAACACCAACTGAAAGACTCAAGGTCATCAACCGCAGGTTATAGGCCTGACTACCAACTGAAATCTACCATAACAACAAGTTCAACCCAGGTCCTACACCTGAATACCAACCCAAAGACACCGAATGTAGCTAGTGGAGTAATTATGTATACACACGCAGCAGAAAAATCATTGGACTGTTTGCGACTCTGTTTGTGTACTGGAATTATTCATCTTCGGATACATGTATGTGCAGATCAAACCTGGACATAGTCACAGATGCTACCAATAATGACTGTCAGCCTACACTGGACTAGATAGTAACGACTAACTCTTTGCTGGTCCAATGTCAACCTAAATGCCATCATAAAATGTGGAATGGCTTATAGACTCGCGACTTGGTGGGTGTAACATCTTTGTGAACATAATTGGGATTCGGATATCAGATGCCGAGAAGCTGAAAGGCTGTCATCTTTTTCATCGGATATGGTGATATAGGGAAGAACCTTGTGCCAAGCCTCACGATGCGTCTCCTGAAGGTATGACCAACCTAAGGCCTCAATTTCACAAAGGCACCGAGCCTCCTGGCAACAGAGTATTCGAAAATTCTAGCCCCACGGAGGGGATATATGATTGTGTGTAATTTCTATTCTTGGATTATGGAGTATGATTTGCACCAGCCAATTACCAGTGGATATACATATGAGGAACATAACTGAGTGCATTTATTTCGGTACCCAGATAATGAGAATAGGATCTAATATACACTGAAGATGAACACTGAACCGCACAGCAGGAGATTCAGGACAGTAAACAACTAAATAATTAGTTTAGTATTATGTAATGAATGTAGTGTTTGATTTTGTTGAACACATGCCAATGTTTTTGTTTTTTTAAAATCATTAAGTGTCAATGGTGTTGTGAACCAACTGATATGTATTGGTGGTATTTTGAAGATTGTTGAATTTTTGGAGGAAACAGGAGATAGCGCTTTTTAATGTGTTTATGATATGTCATATTTGATCGCATGCCTGTTCCAGTATTTCAGTATGGTCAATATATGTTTGTGATCGTAGACTGCTGTCATTTTTCATGTAAATGTATACCTATGTTGCCATAGAGCTAAGGCCAAGAATTACGTCATAGAAAATAGAGGTATAGCCTAGAAGAAAAAACGCACAGAAACTAAGTGAATACTTATCAACAGAGAGAAACGTCACTCTGACGTCACTGAACAACAGATTCTTCTTGGAGTTTGGAATGACAGGCTGTGCTTGGAAAGATCAGAAGATATAACCTGGCGAACTAATTGTTACATGGAAAAGTGGCTTGAATATGAGTTGAGGATATGATAAAACACTCATAGGAAAAGAGGCTGAGTCTCAATGAACCAACCACTGAGGAATTTTGATAGAATGCAGAAGCGGCGAGAAATTGACTTAGAGGAGAGAGAGAGAAGGTCATCAATGAACATGTACAGTAAATTAGAAATCAATAAATTTACAACGGTATTGTAAGAGTAAAAGTAATATTACAGACATTCCATGATATAGTTACCGACCGCCCTGGAAATCTCTAGGCACGGTACAAGATGGAAGTAATTATTTTGTTGCTAGGCAAAACCAGTTGAGCTGTGAAACATAAAATAAAACAGCATGTTTGATGTCCAATTACTCATGTTTGCGACTTCGATCTTGTTTCCTCTTTGGATTTCAAAAACCCAACGGCGCTGTTCAAGTTTGGTTAAAAGACGAGCCGATATTATAGGTTGTTCCTGTTCAAAGTTCAAAAGTTATTGACAGCAGCGTCTTGGCATATGTCATATTTCAAGTGAATGTATACATATGTCAAGTGAGACATATTCAAGAAGCTCACAGTGGTCAATACATTTGTCAATATGTTATTGCAGATCTTGATTTAATGCCTGAACTGTTTGTCCAAAATTGTTGATGTGATGTTTACGTCAGGTCCAGTGTTGATGTATGTTCAACCGTGGTTGTTTTATATGTTGTAAACAATCCATATCCTCTAACACTATAGTAAATTTATAAGGTGATAAGTGGGAATGGAGAAGTACACATAAATACAGTTATGAACAGGAGTGAAGTATTTTCCTTCTTGTGTTTATGACAGAGTTCCATGATCACCTTCAAGTGGCTAAAATAATAGAGAATCAAAACTAAAAATCCCAATTGGGATCCCCTAGACATAAAGTAGCCAATATTCTCTTAAATATTGAGCACAACCCACTACTGGCAACGTCGATCGCATTCTGGTATGAACCTAAGGCCTATCCACGCCAATATGGAAGCACTATACTCGAGTTTTGCCCTCATTTGAGCTCGTCAGTAGTGCATATCCCTGACCGGATCCGGAAACAGTCCCGGATCACGCGTGTGAAGCGGGTGTGTAACCACGCGGCACACACTGGACACACCAAACTATCACAACAGAATATCACAACACTACCCATCGTAGGCTATGCTCAAGATTGCCCAATCGCCGCGACCGACGTCCGTCAATCGATGGGACCCGAACGATCAGGACTTCTCACTGGCAAGGAACACCAGGTTAAAATCTACATCTCACAACCTCTTACAACTACAAAAGACAGACATTTAATTTTCACCAATACAACAAACAGCATTTAACACAAGCTAGCTTTATACAACACAACACACCAGATATCAAAACTCAGAAAAATACATAACACAATAGTCCATTATAATGGTATACTACAGAGTTTATACAACACATGCAGGCAAGCAGTACAAGATAACATACATTTGTTACAAGAGACAACACAACTACAACCACTACTGCTGCTGCTGCTGCTACTGCTGCTGCTGCTACGCTGCTGCTGCTACTGCTGCTGCTGCTGCTGCTGCTGCTACTACTACTACTACTACTACTACTACTACTACTACTACTACTACTACTACTACTACTACTACTACTACTACTACTACTGCTGCTGCTGCTGCTGCTGCTGCTGCTGCTGCTGCTATCATTACTAGCTGTTACACCTACTTTTTCCACTAATGTCAATGTCGCTGGAGCCTCTATTACTACCAATGGTAATACTACTTCTATCGCTTAGACATATAGCCTAATGACTATTATGTAAACCAAAGACAAAGAAGAATACTCCAACAATTTATAAATTCACTCACAGGCAATCAGATAATATTTACATTTACAGATAACTGAGATTTTTTTTTTGTTTTTCTACGAGCAATATGAAGATCCCCTGCCGGCTTTTTAAGCCAGTCGCAGTTTTAGGACAAAAATCTGACCATAAGGAGTCCGTCCCACATAACGAGCCCCATGGCGATATGAGATGAGATATCTGAGCAGGTAAACGCATGACGATGTTGTTTTGGTAATCATACCTACAACCCCTTAGGCAGTGAAGAGTGGGTCGATTTCTGACACACACAATACACGACATAGCACCACCCAGAGAAGACAACTCACTACATCGAAAGTCACTGACCTACGGATCATTCTTTTACGGGCGTAACATATTAACATTAGGCGCACCAGCCGTCTTTACTTTTCAGAACATTTGAAGTTCGCCATATCACTCTGTTATAACCACTAACGTATATTAGAACGAAAGCCAATATACACCTCAGCACTTGTTTCAACACGTGTCTTAATATATATATATATATATACATACCAATCTGTGTGATTTTTACTGTTTTCATTTGAATTTCCTTTGCACACGTTTCTTCACGCTGTTATGACCACTAACATCTATCAAAAAGACAGCCAATACATAAGCCAGCATTTCCCACTTGTTTCTTTATTTTTATATATCAATCTGTCATCCTTGACATCGGGACGTAAATTACAAGTACCTCTGAAGTCGGTGTATTTCGCCTGATGGCGAGGGACACTATTAATAGGGAAAGCTAATCCACACGCAAAATTCAGTCCATCACTACTATAAATAGTGTGTTTGGACTACGCTTGAGTTCAAAGCTAGCGAGCGCAAAAATATCAATCTTTCTGGTTTTAAGGTTTTCATTTTAAGCTCCTTGCACATGTTCTCAATCACTGGACCTATTAACTATATCACCCCAACCACAGGACGTATCTGCACGTCCCCGTAATCCGTAACCCTAACCTGTAAACCTAACTCGTAACCATACCCTGTACCCCTTCACCGGTGTATGACAGTGGTGTTTCTACAAGACCTATGACACAAAACCATACCCACCTTTAAAAACAGCGGTTCATTGTTTCACATACCCACAATGACCCTTACTCCTCTTACGTCATTGACACAACGCCCAATCAGTACCAGAAAAAAATCCATAAATCTAAAAATGGATTTGAAAACGTGGAGCATGATCAATATTTAGTAGAAATATAGAGGAAATGTGCTCCACCAAAATGTGCACTCAGGAACCCTTCTATACTACTAACAATAACATGTTGTATATCAGTTAAACGATCATATGTTGCATATCAATGAAAGATCACATGTTCTATATCAATAATTCTACACAGAAAAATGTTTACATTGATGAAACAAGAATCATCATCACCATCGACATCTTCCACTTTTGCCTTTAAGCTTCTTTGGGAGGAATAATTGGCGTTCCAGCGTCCGATAGGCGGTACTGGATACAATGCCTTCAATTTCGTCACTCAGTTTTCTTCTCGGGCGTCCTCTTGCTCTCGTCACAGATGATCTTTGATGTAGGGCCAGTGCTGGTAGTTGACGGTGTTGCATTCTAAAGAGATAGCCAAAACATTTGATCTTATGCCTTTCGATGAATGTGGCACAAGGTGTTGATCCCACTGCCTGTCTGATAACAACATTTCTGATTTGGTCTCGGATTGTTAAGTTGGCAGCTCTCCCCAGGCATCTCAGCTCACAGGTGTTAATGTTGCGTAAGTGTAATTTGGATAATGTCCAAGATTGAGATTGGTAGCATATGGTTGGTGTAAATATGCTGTTTATTATCTGTTGTTTTGCGGACATAAGTATGTTTATAAGTTTCAGTATGGGTAATAGTTGAAATGTAAGTGCATTAGCTTTTTGACATCTGATTTCGATTTCTCTATTCAATCTACCATCTACTGTGATCATACTTACAAGATATTTGAATTCTTTAACTTATTTCAGAGATGTGCATTTATCCGTATACTTAGTGGTCCAAGAGATCGGCTAACTGGCATTACTTAGGTTTTGGTTATATTCATACTCATATTGTATCAGTTGCATGTTGAACTCAGATTACTAATATGATTCTGCAGTCTTACCTCATCACTATAAAACATGCACTGACCGTCTGCAATTAGAAGTTCACTTATTGAATATGGATCTCTCTCTCTCTCTCTCTCTCTCTCTCTCTCTCTCTCTCTCTCTCTCTCTCTCTCTCTCTCTCTCTGTATATATATATATATATATATATATATATATATATATATATATATATATATATATATATATATATATATATTAGCAGAGGAGAGAGCACACACCCCTGTCTTACTCATGTATTGACCTTTGAGCATATCTGATATACGTCTTGTGTATTTACTGCACTTTGCTTCGAGTGATACATGGCTATGATGTTTTAGGCAATTGACCTTGTATCTCTTAGTCTTCAAGGTTGGTCCATAATGTGTATCTGTCTACTATATCGAAAGCCTTTTCCTGATCTATAGACACAATATTCTGCTGGTCACTATATTGGATGTTGTTTTCACATATTTGTCTATGTGTGAATTGTGCATAATTGCAACTTTTACCTTTCCTGAAACCAAACTGTACTTTGCTTAACTGTTGTTCACCTATGGGTCTAGCTCTTTGTTCCAATAGTTTTGCATACATTTCCCCAATATGGCTCAGGAGTGAAATGTAACTAAAACAAGCCCAGGCAGCAGATAGTACCTTGGCGGAATGTTTTAACAAACTGTCTAAAACCCATTCACCCCCTCAAAAAGGTATATTGTATATGAAGAAAGGACTTCTTCATAGAACGGCAGGGACAGAAGGACAAGACTATTTCCAACTCGCTTCGCCTACACCTTACAGAGCTCGAATATTAGATATGGACCATAGTCTACCTTTCATTAGACACATTAGATACAACGTGAAAAGGATGAATGAAAAGGATTCATACCCATTACTACTGGCCTGGAATGAATGCTGACATAGTTCTGTATTTTAAGTCATGTCCCCAATGCCAGAGAATAGCCCCAAAGCACTGGGCAGCTCCAACTACCTTAGGGGAAATGGCCATCGCTATCACACCTTTTGAAAAAGTGGCTGTGGATATATGGGACCTCTTAACAGAACTCAAGAAAGACGTTAACTGGAACACCAGTATTTATTTTCCCCGATCTCACACCCCCTGTACGCCGTATAGCCCAAGCAATTGTAACAGAGCACCATCTCTGTTAGTAGTTTGGGAGATAGTTGTGAAATAGAAAAAGGGTTTGGAAAATGAATGGCGCACGCATGAGCACTATTGAAAGGGTGGTTGTTAGAGACGCTCACGCGTGACGCGTGAGGGTAAACATAGGGCAGTCCCAACTCAGCATCCGACTTAGCCAGACGTGTTTGACTTCATTGTATTTGTTTTTATACCTGGACTAATAAACGGACATATATACATTTTACTCGGAGCTTTGACTTCATCTATGGCAGTTATATTCTATTCAGACTCCTTGATCTGCAACATTCTGAAATGGAACCCGTACACCAGGATTTGAGCTGTCGAGGCCACAAGTAGAAGTCATCATCACAAGGCAGAACGATTGATGTCTAGAAGGTGGAGATTATCAAAAACCCACGGAAACCTGAAGTCCTGTATTATTAAGAAGCCAATAAAATAAAATCTGCCACTCGTTCTGATGGAGATGATGTTCGTCAAACCGACACATGAAGTATAATATGCTGAGCTGCCATCGTTATTGTACAGCCTTGGGCACCTGGCCGTTGTTTTTTTGGAACGTCAAAATGATGCCTTAAAATCTCGTTTTGCGGGAGCCGTTATCGTCCTCAACTCATTGAACCTGAATTTGACCTTGGCCGCCTGAAGTGAAGGCAGGAGCCGTTATCGTCATTGAACCTGACCTTGGTCGCCTGAAGTGAAGTCAAGAGTTGTGAAGAGTTCATCCTTAGGCACGAGAGGTTGCTGGTCAACGCTTATACCATTTGCTCATTCGTTTGGATCGTTAACTCAAATTACGAGGAACTACTTCTTGCGAAAATTAACTCCAATCGAGCTTGGTCATCAATGCAGCTATCCTGAACTCTGGCTTATCATAATGTCAATCAAACCAAGCGATAACGTTAATGTGGAACCTTCGGAAGTGGGTGGGCAAACTGGGTTGCCGTCCTGCTGAAGAGGGGACCCTAATTAAATCGCTTCATCAAGCTAGAGCCGTTTCCAGACGTGCCATTTTTTCCGGGTGAAGTCGTCCAGAAGTGCCCTTTCTCGGGTGAAAAGAAGCCACAAGTCTGGGGTGCCCGACCATGGGTGAAAGTGGAAGTACTCCTCGCGCTAGAGAAGCCTGAGATGTCTGAGGATTGATGTAACCACCAGAGACTGCTTTCCAGGGGTCCAAAAACCGACAGGACAACTAGAAGACAAGGTCGTCGTTTGGAGAAATCTAAGAAATTACAGCTTCAAGTATCCTTATATAATTACATAAAACGAACGGTATGGATTATTGATTTTAGGACAATTATTATAATTGTGTAATAATTTTTGTTCATTGATTAGATCGACCTTATTAGATTTTGGCAAGGACGATATCATGGCAACACAAGATAACATAGATGAGACCTCTCAGTCAAGCAAGTACTGAGTGTGAATAGACAAGCCTTTGTGGTTACAGGATGATGGTTTTAATTATTCCGTTATGTATTGTATAAATTATAACTGCACTTGCTGAAGACAAGTCGTGCAAATTTAGTTTAGATATATCATTAAAAGTAGATTTAATTAGATTATATTAGTTATATTAATTATTATTTTATTGAGACGACACGTAGCAGAGAACATGAAAGGTTTGAGCCAAAAATTGAAAAAGGTGTCCATATGGCTAGAAGAATTGCAGGTAGCGGTCGGTGAAGTACAGCATTTTGTAGAAGGGTTAAGGAGAAGAACGACTAGACAAGAGCCTTATAGATTTAAGGTAGAGTGCAATGAAATAGTAAAGAATAATAGGAGACAGACAGTATCCAATGAAAACAGAAGACAACATAACGTGGTATATAGAGACAGTTATGTTGAGCCAGATGTGACTAAGTCCAGAAGCAGTTATAATAGACGAAGATACAGAGATGGGCCTGAGAGAGACCTTTCCAGTAAACAATGGAATTGGCCTTCTTATAGTGTGACTGCTAGAAAAAGACGGGACGACTGGTTTGAACAAAGACGGAGACAGTATCTGAAGTCAGGGTCGATAAACAGAGTAGAACACATAAGTAGAAATTCAACTGCTCCTAAGGTGGTTGCGAATGAGACCGTTAGACAGGAAACGAAGACGACGGTATTAGTAAAGAAAATAGACCAAGAGACTCAGACGCAGGTGATTGAAGTGGTAGAACGGAATACATAGACACAAGTTGATACAGTGGAAAAGAAAGTCCAGGTACAACCAACCAACAAGATAACAAAAGCAAGTCAAACTGAGTTAGTGGAAATTATAAGAACTCCTCATGAAAAAGGAGATACAATTGAAATAAAGGAAGATAGACAGACGAAAACCAACGACGTCAAAAGACAGGTGAGGAAAAGTATTAGGGAAAGAAATACAAATAGTCTGATAGTTAATAGAGGTACGACTACAGGTGTGTAAAGTTCCTCAGGTAGAGACATTGAATTTATCCCTAAATGGTGCAGGAAAGATGGAGGCATAAATAAGAATGTTAGGTGTGGGGATTCAAGTTGTGAAGAGGATATTTCCACCTCTACCGCATATTATAGTAAATACCGCGCTGCTGGGACAACTATAGATACTGATAACTCATAGGACGAGTTGACTATTAAGATGAAGAAACGTAAAAAAGGAGTGTCCGGAATATCTTTTAACCCAGAATATACGGAAGAAGAAATGAAGAGATTCAGAGGATATATGCTTTCTAGACCTGATTTATATACGCTTACAGATATTGAAGAAGACGAATTAGGAAATCTGATCTCTAATAATAATCTAAATTAGAGATACGGGCTAGGTTTGATAGTTGACCGATAAGTGACGTGACGAAATACGTTGAGAGAATCTGACTCGTTAATAGTGTGGGATGAAGTGATGAGGAGGTTAAGATAAAGTGAGTGAGTGAGTGAGTAGTTGAATGTCGGAGTGGTTTGACGTGGAGAATTAAGTAGGACGGAGAGTAGTGGGATTATGATGATTGTGAATCTAGTAAGAAAGCAGTCGAATTGTGAGAGTCATGTTGAGTATTGACGTAATTCGTCTGGTTATGGGTTGTCCGTGCGTGAGTATAAGTGTAGACAAACATGTGTTCGTCGCGCTGAGTAAAGCAGGAGTGAGGTTTTGAAACGCCGTCTAAGTGGAGTGTATGGATAGAACGATGTCAGGTGATAAGTAGTAGGAGTGCATGCATGTATGTATCTTGTGTCACTGTGTGTGGAAGTGATCGACACGCTTAGGCTGCGGTGCGTAATTGCTAGAATGTTAAATTGGTGTCTAAATTGTTTGTTTTTTTTTTAGTAGAAGTAATAGTATAGGCACGTCAGATTGTCGTGATACGAGAATAATGGTGAGATGAGAACGAGGTTGTTTGTACACAATATATGAGAAGTATAAATACGAGCGCCGTGTGAATATGCGAAGAGTGGCTGATGGGTGACGCTGATAAAACATACCGCTGATTTCGTAGAGAATAGAGTAAGTGAGTGTGCGGAAGTTGGGGGGTGGAGAGCAGATGATTGGACATTTGTGATGTCTTTTGTTTAGAATGTGAGGTGTTGGACAGAATTAATGAAAATTTTATGACAGACTGACAGATAGAGAGTTAACGTTATGTTTATTTATAGTAAGCAAGTACCATGTCGTTGACGGAGGTGAGTGTGCGGAAGAATGGGAAAACACAGAAAAATTAGCTGTGGGAAAGTGATTGTTAGTCTTTTTAGTGGTTAGATCGTTGGATGATAGGAGTGGACGAAGAATTGCTTGTTAGAGCTAATGTGTTGTTTGAGCAAGGTAGGCTTTGAGTTGTGGAAAGGGAGTGAATGATTGAGAAAAGTTGAAATAAGAAAGTAGTTAGATTGTGAAAATTGTTGGCAGAGACATGTCGAAGCAAGAATGCCTGATACAGAGAAATGAGAGAATATGGTTTGCCCAGTCGGAGGGAGGTTTGTCGTTAGTCAAGTGCGGTGTTGTTTATTGTTTCTGAAAGAGTCCAGATTAATAGCAGTAACCTTGAGCAGTAGTGAAAGTTGAGTGATGGAAACAAGAGAAGGAGAGAATGTGATTAGACAAATGAACGTCGGACTATTATAAATAGAGCACTATAGAACGTATTCCGATAAGTGTGACTGGCTTGACTACCATCGCGGTGTGAGAACGAAGTGGGGAGAAAGTTGAGGATAGTTTAGAGTTGTTGTGGTGAGATGTTGGAAAGTACTGATGCAGGAGAATGAAAGGTTAGTTGCGTCGGGTAGACGAGAAGACTTAAAAGTAGAATTAGTTAATGACAAATCTAGGTGTGTGGTGAAGCCTATAATAAATAGACATTCGTTGGTGCTTGTAGCATTGTGGAGATACCGTAGTAAACGGTAATGTTTAGTAAGTTATAATAATTCTTGGTACAAATCCAAGGGAAACAACTAGTGTGCCGAGTCACGGTTTCTCTTAGTAGATAGATGACTGGTAGTACATTGGGATAGCCGCTACACTAGTAGTATATGAAGTGATTTGAGCCGTAGTTTACAGCGGTTGTTTAGGTTTATATTTCAAATATTGTGATGTGCTATAAATTAGTTTTGTAAAGAGTGAAATATTAGGAAGGGAGATCATCAATGGTTGACTTCCAGAAAGTATGATTTTTGCTTGAGGGGAACAAATATTGTTCCGCGCTATGATGAGAATATAGTCTGTAGCTAACACACAAACACACACACACACACACACACACACACACACACACACACACACACATATATATATATATATATATATATATATATATATATATATATATATAGGGATTAATGCAGGTTAATAATTGGCCTAGCATTGAGTTGTTGTTGTTGTTTTTTTTAATGTTGTAAGAGTAGCGGGATAGACTTAACTTAACCAATGTTGTTTGGCTACTATAAGCAATTGGTTTTAATTTAATATGATTTTTCAATGTATCATAATTGGTATGTTATATTATTTTTCTTTACTTGATTTGGTCCTGTAAAATGATTGCCATTTGATTTTAGAATAGGATTGTTGTGTTTTCAGTCTTTTGCGTACAAACTACTAGTCCGTAAAAGAGACCAGAAGTGTTAAATAACAGATAAGATATTTTCTTTTAATTTAAATTGATGCTTGTTTCATTTTTGTGGGGATATATGAAAACATATTTGAATATCAAGAGGGGGGGGGGGATATTGTTCTGTTCTGATTGTATCTTCGATTATTCATGACTTATGCCGTTATTTAAGTTTGCCTTGTTTGAACATTGGCATGTTACTTGATCAGTTAATTTCAATTTTTTTTAATTATCAGTTATAATGATTCTGTTTCTTATAATTGAGTTGCCGTTGACCATTCTTAAAAATAATTACTTTTCAGTAAAATTGTTTTTCTTTTGACATTTAATTGGGTGAAGTTTTAAAACAGAAACTAGTTAATAGAGTCCTTGGGAGTTCTGGATACATATTTACGTTCAGAAGATGTGGGACAAGTTTAAAACATGGATTTAGTGCCATGATGTAATGGAAATTTAATAAGCGACACGAGATTGCTGGGTTGTAGAAGAAGTAGAAGTGGGTAACGTGCTGCGCCAGACAGCGTGAAGACAAATAATAAAACATGAATTGAATGCCATGTTTTTTTATATACTGTGGATACAATAGTAAAGGGGGGTAAGTATGTTAGTGAGAAATGAACATTGTTAGTGTGGAGTGCTGTGGTCACAGCGAACATAGATTAAATAACATGAGGTTTTGGGGGTCCGTGATATAGGGACTGAGAAAGAATAACGTTGATGGCAAGCAGTGATGGGTTAGAAGGTCACAGACATGAGTTCAGTGACGGTATTTTGTTACTGTTGATAACGGCATAAATTGACAAGTAGAGGTTTTAGGAGATATGCCCATAATAAATGGACATTAGTGGATTGCTGAAGTTTTCGGCGAGATTAATAAGGAATTTTGAGTGAGGTATAGGAGAGATTTGGTTATGTTAGGTAATGTTTATAATGTTGTCTTGAGTGATAGGGCCCATAATGGACCTTTTAATTGGTGTACTGTCTGTAATATATAAACATTTAGGAGTGAATAATGTCTTTATTTGAATTGGTTGATTACCTTTATTTGATATGAGGGGAAAGAAAATGTGTCTTCAAAACGTGGTGGGTATGATATCCTGTTTTGACTTCGTTTTGGTTGACTCATGATTTTGGTTGAATTGTCTTGTGTATTGAATAGTAATTACCCTTGTTTACAAATAAGTTGAAAATTGTTAAAAATTTTGTTCACAAGTAGTTATTGTTTTGTTTAGAATAAAGACGAATAAGACGGGGCTTTATTTAATACCCTTCGTTCAGAAAATAGTTAACAAACGACTGAGGACTAGAAGAGAGACACATTCTCCTTATGAGTAATAAGTTCTGGTAAGAAGGCTGCTGCGACAATTAGCGTTAATGTTTAAGGATAGGGAGGTTAATTACATAGTGGCTATGAAGTTGTGGAAACATATGCCATACTTAAATGATGGGGTTTTATAATGGTTACTACACAAATAAAAGGGTTCTGGGGAAGTTAAAATAGGAGCTGCATTAAGTCAGCATTGATTGAAGGTATATGGATTGGATGCCATATTATATTAGGGAATAAATGTGACTAACGTCTATGGCGGGTGTAAAAAGAGGCTGTGATAGTTAGAAAATATAAAAAACTGGTTAATAAAGAATGGATATTAAGGGGACTGTGAATAGCAGTGCATATGGTTTGGTACAGGGTTAGATACGTATATGAACAGGGATGCTTGTCATGGGATGTGAGGGGGTAAATATAGGAGCTGTGATAAACAGCGTTAATTAATTTAAAATATGTTCATGGAAAATGAACATTGTTAATGATTTCATGATGGGACATGAGACAGGTGAAATATAGTCATAGGTGTGGATGACAATACAAATATTGAGTATATGGAAGAAATTTTGGATCAACTTAATTTATAACAAACAGGGATATCGGTTCATAGATCATAAGATGTGTTTTTGAAAAAACTTTATTTGTAAAAGTTTTTTACGTTTGCACGGGAGATAAATGTGATTGTTTTTGATTACTTCTTTATATCTTCATAACTGGGTGCGCACCCCTTCATTTCTGTCTATCCTTTGTTTTGTTGTGTTGTTGAGAGAGAATGAGAACTTACATAACGCATGATAAGTATGTACCAACGATTTTTATGAACAATTATATGAACCGTGGTTTTTTTTTTAATGAAACCTTGTGGGCTCAGAAACGAAGAAGAAGTATCACAGAACATAGCAGTTAGCTATGGGAGACGGGTGGAGAATTGGACTTGAGGGAATAGAAAGAAAGTTTATTGGTTAAGAGGGGGAGAGATAATGTTGGGGTTAAGATTTTAATTAGGTTAGGGGTTAAGACTTTTTAAGATAAGTCTTTTTAAAGAAAGGGAGGATTGTAACAGAGCACCATCTCTGTTAGTAGTTTGGGAGATAGTTAGTGTGAAATAGAAAAGGGTTTGGGAAATGAATGGCGCACGCGTGAGCACTATTGAAAGGGTGGTTGTTAGAGACGCTCACGCGTGACGCGTGAGGGTAAACATAGGGCAGTCCCAACTCAGCATCCGACTTAGCCAGACGTGTTTGACTTCATTGTATTTGTTTTTATACCTGGACTAATAAACGGACATATATACATTTTACTCGGAGCTTTGACTTCATCTATGGCAGTTATATTCTATTCAGACTCCGTGATCTGCAACACAACATTGGAATTGTCACATTAGTTCAGAGGAAAGAAGGTGAATCCTCAATGCTATTTCCTGTTGCATATGCTAGTAGGAAATTGAACTCTGAAGAGATGAATTATTCTACAATAGAATGCATGCGAATGTCTAGCATTAGTATGAGAAGTGGAGACATTTCATGCTTACCTGTACGGAAAGTATTTCACTGTACAGTGCGACCACAACCTTTAATGTTCCTAGCTGCTTCAAAGAACTTAAATGCAAAACTGATGAAATGGTCGCTGCTTTTACAACCATATTTGTTCTAGATTGAATATGTGCCTAGGAAAATAAATGTTGGAGCAGACTTCATAAGTCGACATCCTGTTTCTGATACTTTAAACATGCCAGAACCGAAAGGAAACAACGAGGAAGGGATAGGGTTGTTCTGATATGTTCTCTTATTGATGTTACAATTCTCCCTAGGATGAACTGTCTTAGAGGGGAGCCATGATAACATGGCGTTATCAGAAAACTGAATTTTCAAGGTTTTGTGATTAGTCAACACCATTTCAAACGACGAATGTAATCAGAAAATAGGCCGGAAACCTCTCGTTGCATTTAATCGCGCATTGGGGTGTAAGAGGTTTATTAAGGCATTGTAAAATTAACGGGAGAAAAGTCTATGAAGGTAGAATGTTTATAGGACGAGGATAATGAAGAGTCAAAATCATGCCAATTGACTGGCGAGTTAAAGGTTAATGACTGTGCAATGTACAATTACCAGTAGTGTTTTCGTTCCCCCTGTATTTCGGGAATTACCCGCGGGAAGAAAAACACTGCCCGTGGATTCAGTTAGTAGAGACTTTTGGAAGCAATGAGAACTCGTTGGAATGACAGAGTAACGTGATAGGAGACAAACATTTATTGCAACTTAACTGAAATGTTATTTTAGAATGGAACACTTGCGTAGAGAGTGACCAAATACTCATTACCGGAAATAAAGGAAACACGGCTAATTGAGTCTTCCACGCTTTATAAATCAGAGAATAATTCGATTCTGGGTTCAGTTGGCATACTCTAAGTGCAAGTCAGTGCATTTGGTGACTTTAATTCTTAAATTAAAGAATTGTAGTGAATTTCTGGAGGCAGGGTTAGCGACAACATATAAGTTCACCCCCACTGGCTTGTTATAACTATCTTGGAAGTTTTTGAACAATTCATTACTTTTCTATAGTTTTTACGATGTTGTCTAATCAGTGACTTCGTCTTAACAAAGTGCATGTGCTATGAAGATATCTATGTGTTACATCTTGGTTACTGACCGTTCTATTTTCTGTCTCGTGTATTATTCGTTACTTTATTATCTCATTTGCTTAATCTGTACTTAATGAGATAGTCTTCTACTAAGAAGTCTTATTCGTTACTTTATTATATCCTATGTTTATTACACGTACTTAATGAGATAATATTCTACTATGATGTATTATTCGTTACTTTATTATCTCTTTTGTGTATTACATGGACGTATATGAGATGTGAACGTGTTATAATTATGTGCAACCATCGACACTGTTAAGGGGTATCACCAGAACTTTGTATGAATACCATCATTATCTTGATTACGCACAGTGATCTAGGTGATTGGAAATGCGCATATTATGGATAATTGAGAAACTTACTGCATGAATATGATGGCGCATGTCTAGTTAGACACGAGATATTAACGACATCTATCGGTATATGTGTGAATATTTATCATATCATCTCATTGGACACTAACAGATGATGTAAAGGCATGACCTTATGGATAGAAAGGATTTAAAGGACAGATGATATATGGACTTATTGTGCGACTACTGCGCCCTTAACCGACCACAAGCAGCATATAAGGATCTGGCCAAACTCGCCATAGAATATAACATGGTACCCAACTTTCTGATGACAGCGGGTACATGTTTGGTTTTTTTCCTTTCAAACAGGTGGTTGTTGTCACCTATAAGTGTGCCTAAGTTTGGCCTACATTAAATTTCACCAGTGATTGCTGAATTATCTCACCTTTATACTGCAGTGAAGAGTGACGACCTGGTACCATAAACTGTACACTCAGAGCCCTGCTGTTCCAACAAGAGCTGCTCACTTAAAAGCTGAGTATACACATACTAACCCTAGATACCTCAGCGCCAAGTCAACAGCCAATAGCAATAGAACACCACTGAAAAGGAAACCACGACAGAAAACTCTACCACCCTTCCTACTAAGCCAGAACCCCTATTCTGCTGCGGAGTCGTAGATGACGGACATCATTATCATTCATTGCTCTAGTATCAATAGTGTTGTTTCGTGACATAACCATCTTTTATATATCCAAATCATCCATTATAATTTGCTGATCTTGTGGATGTAGATATGGAGTGAGTATACATCTAACAAACCTATGTAGAAGCTTATACAACAACAGCGAATGCACAGTGAGAGCAACTGGAGGACACTCGGAACCTTTCACCATAAGATCCTGAGTAAGACGAGGTTGTGTCCTGTCCTCTCTCTTGTTCATAACCTATATAGACAAACATATGTAAAGAAACCAGCCAAACAGAGACCGCAAGAACACCGCATGACGAGAACACAGAAGAAGAACCATCTGCAAATTACACCATTAGAGAACTCCTGTTTGCGGATGACCAAGCACTAATAGCAAAATCAGAAGATGAATTACAAGACCAGAAGAGTAGTCTAAACGAAATGTGTAGGGAACATAACATGAAAATTAGTACAAGTAAAACAGAGGTAATGACTATAACTAAAGAAGAAAAAAACAACACCAACAATTCAACTAAACGATCATCCCCTGAAACAAGTAAAGAGTTTTAAGTACCTAGGAAGTATAACATCATCAAGTGGCAAATCAGAAGACGAGACTGAAAATAGATTCAATAAACATATCAACTCACTGGACAAATGGCACCAATACTGAAGAACAAACATGTATCAATAGTTACTAAGAAAGCACTTTACAACATAATCTTCCTACCAACTCTATGCTACCAATACCAAACCTGGACAATGACAGAAAAAGAGAAAAGAAAATCACAACAACAGAAATGAGATTCCTGAGAAGAATACTCAATATATCAAGAAGAGATAAGATCAGAAATGAAGAAATCAGGATTAAAGTGGAGGTTATAGCAGCGCTAGATTGTATTGATTGATTGATTGATTGATGTAGGAACCGACATCACAGCATTCGGGACATTCCCATAAGCACTACGTCCCCATCCTCAGATTGTATTAGAAGACAGCAAGTAAAATTATTTGGCCATGCATGTAGATTACCAACTAACAGTATACCACAACAAGCAATGATGTACAGACAAGATGAAAGCAGAGGAAGAGGCCGACCACGTGTACAATGGACAGAGGGAATTTCAGAGTCCATGGGAGTATCAAATCAAAATCAAATCAACTTTATTAGGGTCACAAATTGGGCGCGCAGGCCCGTCTTACATTCGGCCCTTCCAATCACTCGTCTTTCATTCATCAAGAGCATTATACATTTACATAGGAATAAAAATAAACATTGTGAAATGAATGTTGTAAACATAAACAAGGCAAATTACCATGTTATGAGGCCCATCTCCCACCTACCCATACATCACCCCACCCACCCACACACCCCCACCTACCCACACACACGCACACCAAGGGACACATACATACCCCACCAACCGACCCATCCCCCTTCCGCACATCCCCCACCCACACACTCTCCCCTCACCTGTTCCCCCAACCAAAACACACTCGCCACCCACAAACATTCCCCCACCAACCCACACATCCCACCCACATACACATCCTAACCCACACATCCTCTCCCCATCCACACCTCAAACCACCAATCCCCCAGCCACATCTCCATTGACCACATATTCACCACCCACGCACACAATCCCCCACCAACGCACACATCGCACATCCACTCACACATCCCCAAACCATACACACACATCCCCACCAACTGACATCTCCCTACCCCCCCCCCCCCACACACACACACATCTCCCTAACCACCCATACATCCCCAATCCACTCACACACACACACCCCACCACCCACACATACATCCTCCACCCACCCATACATGCCTTAACCCAATCCCCCACTACACAATCCCCCACCCGCACATCACATACATCCCCTACCACGCAATATTCCCAACCCACGCACCGCACACACACATATCCCTCACTAACACACCCCACACCCACATACCACCACACATCCCCACCTACACACCACACACATATCCCCCACCCACATACCGCACAATATTCCCACCCACACCCACAAAGCCCATAAGCGGGCACTTTCCAGCTGTTTATACACCTCGACACCGCTAGGTACAAGCGGAACCTGATGAGATGAGATGAGATCATGTCAGGAAGGTGTTGATTCATGCTTTTGTCATATTTTCGTGTGTGTAACGGTGTTACATATTAGTGTGATAGTGCTAAACACTATCTGAAGGATGCAGATGAGGAGATCTGTGTGGCAGAAAGAATACTAGTCTTCAGTTTATATGAGTGAGCATCCTCCTCTCTGCCCGTCTCCCTGGTCTAGGAGTTACACGACTTTCTCCGTAATCCCGTATACTCTCGCGAGTAACGCGACATGCGTGAGAATTGGTAACGGTTCTCTCCGGTACCTTACGGGGTATGTGAGCCGGTCGCTCAGAAAGCAATGGCAATCTTCTGAGCATAATCTTGCCAAGAAATCAACAATCAGCTGAAAGATGCTGATGTTGACAGCGATGTCCTGTAAAAGATATGCGGAAAAAAAAATCCTCTCTGACGGCAGTGCCTTTCCTGTGCTTTCTTGGCCTTCTGCCTGAAAACTTTACCTGAGCCCTTAGTGTAAGCCTGTCAGATGTGTCTGATCCAGTTTATTAAAGAGTCTCATGAGCCACTTATGGTTTTCTGTTGGTAGTCGGCAACCACTATTTAGGGATATGCAACTCTCCACTCAACCTACACGCCACAGTGTTCTTCTTGTGTCTATGCGTCCGTTGAAATCACCCATCACAATAAGTTCACCTGTCTCACTGACAATGTTTACCGTGCCTATAAGGTTGTCAAAAAATTAGCTTTTTTCTTCATTTCTGTAAGTATCGTTACACGTATATGTTTGTATAATAGTCCTTGTTTTACCGCCTTCTTTGATCTGTATTAGTTTTGTCTTTCTGAAATACATTAAGTGTTGATAATTAAGTATTAGGAGAATTTGGAATATATATATATATATATATATATATATATATATATATATATATATATATATATATATATATATATATATATATATATATATATATATATATATATATATATATTCCAAATTCCAAATATATATATATATATATATTTTTTTTTTAGCATATCCTTTACAGGACTTAGCTGTCAACACCAGCATTTTTCAGCTGTATGTTGATCTCTTGGCAAGATTACGCTCAGTAGTTTGCCATTGCTTTCTGAGCGGCCGGCTCAGTAGGCTATCCCGCAAGTCACGAGCGGGGGTCGAACCGCCTCAGCTCTCGCTCCGCTACGAGACTCTGCGTGATAAACGGGATTACAGAGAGAAAGTGTTGTATATATATATACATAAACCAAAATGTAGAATGATATTTATCCAGTCAATATTTACCCAGTGATATGCTGAAATCTGCATTTATAGCTATACCAAAAAGACCAGGCGCAATTGAATGTGAAGATTTTCGTACGGTTAACCTTATAAACCATATCACTAAGCTTCTACTCAGAATCATAATAAGAAGAACCAGGGGGGGAAAAAAAAAAATGGAAATTAGTAAAGCACAGTATGGATTTGTGGAGAGAAAGGGCACAAACAATGCAATATATAGATTACGGACACTAATAGAAAGGTCAATAGAGAAACAGACAGACATATATTAGTGCTTCATAGATTATACTAAGGCATTTGATAAAGTAAAACATGATGAACTGATTAAAATGTTGGAAAATATCAACATTGATGGGGAAAATTTAAGAATAATAAAGAATATTTACAGGAACCAAGTAGCAGCAATTAAAATGGGAAATAAAGAGGGTAGTTACGAACAGATAAAGCTAGGAGTACGACAGGGGTGTGTCTTGTCACCAGATCTTTTCTCCCTGTATAGCGAAGTAATATTGAGAGAGATCAAAGAGATGCCAGGAATACTAGTTGGAGGTTATAATATAAATAATATACGCTATGCAGATGACACAGTATTGGTGACAGATAATTCAACAGACCTACAACAATTGCTGGACATTTTAGTAACAGACAGTGCAAGAAAGGACTCTCCTTGAATATCAAGAAAACAGTAATAATGGTGATATCAAAGAAAATGGTAACACCAAAATGTGAAATAGAAATAGAAGGGAAAATTCTTAACCAAGAGGATAATTTTAAATACCTACGGGCATGTATAACATCAGATGGAAGATGTACAATAGAGATTAAGAGCAGAATAGGGCAAGTACAAACCGCATTTAAGAAAATGAAGAGTATCTTATGCAATAAGTCACTGTCGCTGAAATGCTACGTAGAACCAGTTTTGCTGAATGGCAGTGAATAGTGGAATGTAAATGAACAAATTAAGAAGAAATTAGAAGCAACAGAGATGTGGTTCCTAAGACGAATGTTACGAATTCCTTGGACTGCCAGAGTAACTAACAACGACTGCCTGAGTCAGGCTAATGAAACTAGACCATTGTATATACAACAATAAGAAAAAGACAAACAGCTTTCTTTGGTCATGTGATGAGAAGAGAGGCATTGGGGAACATCGTGACAACAGGAAAGATCGAGGGGAAGAGAGGCAGAGGCAGACCAAGAGAAATTATGCTGGATGGATTGAGACAGTGGCATGGAGAAATATCATCAGCAGAATTGATCCAGAACACCAAAGACCGAGATCTGTGGAGAGCCATGAACGCCAACGCCAGCTGGCAGGGCACTTGATGATGATGAATGGACTCTTCGATTTTTCGGGAATGTAATAACAAACTCACGCGATGTTTAGCCTGTGCTCGCTGCTCGACACCACTCCATATTAGAATGTAATTTTCGTGCGTTCGTTTTGTGTTCTGTCCCGCGTTCCTCGTATCTGCGAGTCCTAATATTTGAATATTTGCTTTGTTCACAAACTCTAGGAGAGCTGGTACTTGATCTCCTAGTCCTCTAACACTTCCAAGTCCCCGAATAGTGTATTGTCTGTTTCGTACTTTAGGGTTAGCTGTTGTTATCGCTTGATCTCTGTGTTTCCGGTGTGGGCGCTGATTGTGTCACGCTTCTCTTTCAATTTCCTCCATAATTCTCGAGCAATAGTATTTGAAACAATCACATGTTTTATATCAATGAAACAATCATATGTTGTATATAAATAAAACAATTACATGTTTACATGAATGTAAAAATCACATGTTTACATCAATGAAACAATCACATGTTGTATAGTAATTAAACAATCACACGTTTACATGAATGAAACAATAACATGTTGTATATCAATGAAACAATCATATGTTGTCATGTTGTATATCAATAAACAATCACAGGTTGTAAATGAAGGCATAAACAATGATCAGTGGAATGGCGACGTTTGCTGTTGTCGAAGATGAGGCTCCGCCTATGGCTTTTGTTTCACACTGTTTTGTTTCGTTAAAGTGTCGAATGCGTCCCTGTAGCCCGGTGACAATTGGGGTAAATGTTTTGATGTAGTTCAGCAAAATATCCGTGTCGAGATATCCTGTTGGTGGAACAATGTGAACAATGAGTCACAGAATAATCTGTTAGTGAACAATGAGACATACCAATGTCTAGAACAGAGACTTAAGTCAGGCACATACCAATGTCTAGAACAGAGGTTCCCAAACCAAGGCCCGCGGGCCACTTATGGCCCGGCAGCAGTCAGTAAGAGGCATACGTGGCCTCGAGCAGTCATTTTCCGCAGTTACCGTTATAAAAAAAACAAGCAACGTTGCAGATTCACCGACAGTAACCTAGCTGCGCTTATGACTTTGGGCACGGCAGATTTGTGCCCAGACATTGATAAACTGGCATCTGAACTTAAGTAACTGGTTATTAAGAACAGATACAATGATAATGGATGGAGAATCATTAACCTGGCAGAAGCCAAAGGACTGCAGATCAGTAGTACCAGACTACAAAGAAAGGATATGCACAAACAAACTTGGAAATCATGTGACAAGAGAACCTATAATCAAATAGATCACATTTTAATTAACAACAGAAATGCATCAACCATACAGCAATTTAGAAGTTATAGAGGTGCTGAGTGCCACAGTGACCACTTCCTCGATGGAGCAAAATTTAAAATAAAACTTAAGAGAGAGCTTTCTATATTAAATTACAAAGATTACACCCAACGTATAACAGAGAAAAACTACAAGAAATTACAGTCAAAGAGAAATTTACAGATGAAATAAAATGTAAACTTGAAACTCTGCAAAACTCTTTGGAGGAAAGCGTTGACCAAACTTGGTTGAACATCAAGAATACAATTCAGTCTACCGCAGAAGAATGTCTCTACGTGTTAACCACGCATAGAAAGAACAGATGGTTCAATAAAAAATGTGAAGAAGCAGTCATTAGGAAAAAAGAATGCCAGACATTTATGGTTAAATGACACCAACAACATCCAAAACGAAGAGCATTATAGAAATGAATGTAAAGAGGCTACAAAAATAGTCCGACAGCAGAAGCGAGAATATATGAGTAATATAATCAAAGATATGGAAACTAATCACCAGAAAAATGAAGCCAGAAAGTTTTTTTTAAAGAACTGAAGTCAATGAAACGAGGGCACCAACAAAGCACATATAGTTTAAAAGACAAAAATGGGAATATGATAAATTGAAGAACCTACATTTGAAGAAATCCTATATGTAATCACACGACTTAAAAACAATAAGGCAACTGGGACTGATGGAATTGCTGCTGAATTTATAAAGGCAGGTGGCCATGCATTACATCTAAAGCTTTACGAACTAATAATAAAAATCTGGAGGACAGAAGAATTACCCCATGACTGGAAAGAGTCATTATTGATACCTATCTTTAAGAAAGGAGACAAGTTCCAATGTGAAAATTATAGAGGAATATCACTACTGTCCGCAAGCTATAAGAAACTATCCGCAGTATTACTAAATAGACTAAAACCATATTCAGAAGACATATTAGGTGACTACCAGGCGGGTTTTAGACAAAACAGATCAACAATAGATCAGATATTTATCTTACGACAAATAGCCGAGAAAATTGAGAATATAAAATAGATCTCTATAACATTTTTGTGGATTTTAAAAAGGCTTATGATAGTGTCCATAGGAATAGCCTATGGAATGCTATGCAGGAATTTGGAATACCAAGGAAGTTAATCAACATGACCAGACTATGCATGGAAGATACTTATAATATAGTAACATATAAAGGCAGGAAATCAGACCCTTTCCAAATAACATCTGGCTTGAAACAAGATGATGCACTATCGCCGCTACTCTTCAATCTGGCTCTAGAAAAAATTGTAAGGAAGGTCAAGGAGGAATGTGATATTGGAGGAACAACCAAGCTGCTTGGTTATGCAGATGATATAGATATTATAGGGGAAAATGAACAAAAGACATTGGAAATATTGACTCACTTAAAGGAAAAAGCCCAACAGATGGGGCTGGTTATCAACCAAGATAAGACAGAATATATGATATAGATAAGGAATGGCTAAAAACTCTGGCCACATACACATAGATAATATGACTATTAAAAGAACGGAAACATACAAATACCTGGGTACAATCTTCAACTGCTCCAACATCATAAGGGAAGAAATACAAACTAGAATCAATTCTGGAAATAAGATATACTATGCATCTACTAAAATCAAATGAGTTACAGCTAGTGCTCGACTTACGACCTATGCAACTTACGACCATTCGACTTTACGACCACAATCACTAGCCATATTAGATTTAAGATTAATTTCTTTTTTACTCCTCAAGTTCGAGAATATTGTTTGGAGAAAGATATTCCTTTCAAGATTTTATTGCTACTCGATAACGCGCCTGGACACCCACCACATCTAGGCGATCTCCATCCAGATGTAAAATTTGTTTTTCTTCCGTCAAACACGACTCCACTCATCCAGCCTATGGACCAAGGTTTGATTGCGACCGTAAAGGCCAACTATCTCCGAACTACCTTTGTTCAAGCAATATCCGCAATAGATGCTGACACAGAACTAACATTGCGAGATGTTTGGAAACACTACAACATTTTAATGTGTATCAAGAATATCGCTACCGCTTGGGAGGCTGTGACGACAAAGTGCATGAATGGCATCTGGAAAAATTTTGTTAAGCACTATGTTAATGATTTTCGTGGATTTGACAGTGAACATGAACTTGAAACGATTCGGGAAAAAATAGTAAAACTCGCCAAAGACCTTTCTTTGGAGTGTGAAATTGAAGATGTCGAAGAGTTGCTAGACAAAGAATCTGGAGAACTTACAAATGAAGAGTTAATCGAACTGGAAGAAGAAAGAGTGGCGGAAGAAGAAAGAAGAGAAGCCAAGAAAGAAGAGGATGAGCCAGAAAGAAAGTTCACCACTAACGGATTATCAGAAGGTTTATCTTCACTGAATAAACTTCTTATACATTTCGAAGCAATGGACCCAAACATCGAACGATTTGCAAGGATTGAACGGATGGCGCACGATGTGTTTCGTCCGTATCGTGAAATTTATGATGAAAAAAAGAAACATACAATTCAGACAAATCTCACCATGTTTATGAAAAAACCAACTCCGTACCCTCAACTGCTGCCTTAGATGACGACATTAATGATCTGCAGCCAAGCACCAGTGGCCAATAAAATGTTTCGTACATGTTTATATATTTTGATGTTAATGACAATTTGATGTGTTTTGCGATTGGGAAAATGTTTCCTATAGTATTTTCCACACCTGTAATTTGTATGTTTTGCAAATATTAAACCAGTTGTACATGTACAGTTAATGCAGAGTTTTTCTTAAACCTGACGATGTAAAATTAAGAAACAAAATGGTGTAGAGATGATACAAATGGCACACAATGAACATCGAAAATTATGATTTATAACAATAATAAAAGAAATTTATGATATAATTTAACTTAAATATTTTTATAACATCACTTCACATTACTGTACACATAGCGTACTCAACTTACGACCAAATCGTGTTACGACCGGTCTGTCGGAACCGATCGTGGTCGTAAGTCGAGCACTAGCTGTATCTCGTAACACCAAAATCACAATATACAAAACACTGATCAGACCAGTTGTGCTGTATGGCTCTGAAACCTGGAGTACAACGAAAGGAGACAAAGCCTTATTTGAGACCTAAGTTTTAAGACGCATCTTTGGACCCATTAGGGATACACAATGTGGAGAGTGGAAAAGAAGAAGTAACAAAGACATTTATGATCTGTTTAAGTCCCCGCTAATCACTGGTATCATGAAGGCTAATAGACTACAATGGCTGGGGCATATAGAAAGAATGGACGATAATAGGGAAACAGAACTCGCTTACACTCAGGAAATAAATGACCGTAGACCCCGAGGTAGACCAAGAAGATGGTGGAGAGATAATAATAATATATATACAGACCTACAAGCACTTGGAATCAACGACTGGTAAGAGAAGGTCAACAAGAGAGACGAATGGAGACGGATTCTATCTGCAGCAAAGAATCTCAATGGCTCGGAACGCTGAAGAAGAGGAAGAATGGCCATTTTCGAAAGTGATTTAAAATTTAAGTTAAGAAAGGTCAAAATGATATTGCACGACTTTTATAATTTTATAACGTTGTGGCCCGCTCAACTACCGAAAATAGTAGATATGGCCCTCTGCTTGAAAAGCTTGGGAACTACTGGTCTAGAACATAGACTTTAGTCAGTCAGGTACATACCAATGTCTAGAACAGAGACTTCAGTCAGGTACATACCAATGTCTAGAACAGAGACTTCAGTCAGGTACATACCAATGTCTAGAGCAGAGACTTTAGTCAGTCTGGGACATACCAATATCTAGAACAGAGACTCTAGTCAGTCTGAGACATACCAATATCTAGAACAGAGACTTCAGTCAGGCAGGTACATACCAATGTTTAGAACAGAGACTTCAGTGAGGTACATACCAATATCTAGAGCAGAGACTTAGCCAGTCAGGGACATACCAATGTCTAGAACAGAGACTTTAGTCATGTACATACCAATGTCTAGAGCAGAGACTTCAGTCAGATACATACCAATATCTAGAACACTAATGACATGGCCAGGTAGCATATGGTAGCCGTCGCCTCCATTGATGATGTAGGAACTGGCCAGAATTTTGTAGGACTTGTTTGGAATGAGCGGCTCCAGTTGAGGGACCAGACACTTGGTGCAAACGGCCAGCACCTCCACCACCCTCTTGCCCACAGGCCGGCTGATGTCGTAGGTGATCTGTAGACCTGCGCAGAAATATATGGCAAACCGTTTAGACATCACAATCTCTTCACCGTCATCGATATCATCATCATGGTTATCATCACCATCCTAGGAAATTCTTTAATGTTTAATCTATGAGTCAAAAGGCGTTCTCGACAAAGATGGATAAACAGCATCACTGGGGCAATAGGAGCAGGTGTAGAGGTGCCCAATAGGTGCGGTTTGTCGGCCTGGTCATTATCAAATACGAGGGGGCTTCAAATGAAAACCTTACAAGTGTAATAGAAATTACGTTAATCATGCTAGTGTCTTGTAACCTGTCAATATTGTCGTTAAGGGTGTCAAGAGTGTTAAGCACGTGACATCACGGTACAGGCGAACTCTGTGATGTCATAAGGACAGTTTAAAGATGCCGCCCCACTTTTGACATGCACCAAAGAGGCACCGCCTTCTGTTATCCGTTTTTTTTAAATAGTGAAGGGGTGAAACCTATAGAATGAATGCGAATGAAGGTCCAGTATGGCGATGCATGTCTGTCAGTCCAGCAAGTGTATGAGTGGAGTAGAAAGTTTTAAAACGGCGTGACTTCTGTAATAGATTGTTCATGACCGGGTCAGGCAGACAGAGTAGTGACTTCTGTGATAGACTGTTCACGACCGGGTCAGGCAGACAGAGTAGTGACTTCTGTGACAGACTGTTCACGACCGGGTCAGGCAGACCGAGTAGTGACTTCTGTGACAGACTGTTCACGACCGGGTCAGGCACACAGAGTAGTGACTTCTGTGACAGAATGTTTACAACCAGGTCAGGCACACCGAGTAGTGACTTCTGTGACAGACTGTTCACGACCGGGTCAGGCACACCGAGTAGTGACTTCTGTGACAGACTGTTCACGACCGGGTCAGGCACACCGAGTAGTGACTTCTGTGACAGACTGTTCACGACCGGGTCAGGCACACCGAGTAGTGACTTCTGTGACAGACTGTTCACGACCGGGTCAGGCACACCGAGTAGTGACTTCTGTGACAGACTGTTCACGACCGGGTCAGGCACACCGAGTAGTGACTTCTGTGACAGACTGTTCACGACCGGGTCAGGCACACCGAGTAGTGACTTCTGTGACAGACTGTTCACGACCGGGTCAGGCACACCGAGTAGTGACTTCTGTGACAGACTGTTCACGACCGGGTCAGGCACACCGAGTAGTGACTTCTGTGACAGACTGTTCACGACCGGGTCAGGCACACCGAGTAGTGACTTCTGTGACAGACTGTTCACGACCGGGTCAGGCACACCGAGTAGTGACTTCTGTGACAGACTGTTCACGACCGGGTCAGGCACACCGAGTAGTGACTTCTGTGACAGACTGTTCACGACCGGGTCAGGCAGACCGAGTAGTGACTTCTGTGACAGACTGTTCACGACCGGGTCAGGCAGACCGAGTAGTGACTTCTGTGACAGACTGTTCACGACCGGGTCAGGCAGACAGAGTAGTGATCCCAAAGTGGTTACACACACGACCAAGAGCATGTTTTGTTTTTTTTATAGCAATCCATGCACTTTATCGGCACTTTAGGACTAAGATTGAACGCAGCGGTGACTACATAGAAAAATGGTAATTTGGTCTTTGGTTTTACTGAATATATTCACACGCAAAGTAATAATAATAATAATAATAATAATAATAATAATAATAATAATAATAATAATAATAATAATAATAATAATTTAATGTTTTCATGTGAAGCCCCCTCGTACATGTTTCCAAATAAGTATATTTATTTATTTAATTCTTCGTATATTACCTTATTGACTGGGTTAATGTCTAAAAATAAATACATATAACAGTTTAGTTGACAGTGTCTATTTCTTTAAAATTTCATTTAGCACTTTGTTGAAAGCGTTAATTTCACTAACAGACGTCATTTATGAGTTTGTCTAAAGCGCGACTTTCTTCGTGACAAGACTAGTGTACCGTGTGCACACAGCGTGAGAGGGGTGACCACACTCGCGACACTGCAAGCCAACATCGTCACGTTCGGTGAGCACTTCCATGGACCGATGAACACTGAACATGGGCAGATTGGCAGCGACTGCTTAAGCCTCCAAGAGAATTAACCCCCCCCCCCCCCCCCACCCCCTCAGTATATAGAGAAAATTGGTCCCGCGCGCACATCTGGCCCAAGTGAGTCAGGAGACATCTGGTTAAATTGTCCTGAAGCTGCGACAGTTGAACAATGCGACAATGGAAAGACAGCAACGACGAGACAGGGGGCTGATTTTGAAGGTAAATAAGAATGGTAAGGCAGCGACGAGACAGGGGACAGTTTCTAGAGGTAAACAACAATTGAAAGACAGCGACGAGACAGGGGACAGTTTCTGAAGGTAAACAACAATGGAAAGACAGCGACGAGACATGGGACAGTTTCTGAAGGTAAACAACAATGGAAAGACAGCGACGAGACGGGGGACAGTTTCTGAAGGTAAATAACTGCCAGCAGACTGAGACCGGAAACTGACTGATTAGACGAATATCCGATGTTGTAAATACCACCATTTATGAAGATACTTGCCTCAGATATCTCTTCTGAAGCTGACACTTTTTTTTTTTTTGCACATCATTTTTACAGGAAATGGCTGTCAACACCAGCATTTTACTGCTGTTGTTGAATTTTGGCAAGTGTACGTTCAGTAGTTTGCCATTGCTTTCTGAACGACCGGCTCCCATACCAACTCGTTAAAACCCAGAGAACGCGGTCTGCTGCCAAATCGGTCACAGCTGTATTTCGAACCACGGGTAAGCGGGTTCACGAATTGCGTCCGTAAGCTCTTCGCCACGGAGTTCGGCGAAGCTGACATTAAAAGACAAAAATCATGGGCAGAAAAGTAAGAAAATATACACTTGCATAAAGTCGTGAAGATTAAAGAATGGTTCCGTTCAGTGGATGTCACGTTATATCGATCAAGTCTAAATTATGTGTAATTGTGTTAGTAGTTTTAGATCAGATCTGTTGTTCTACTAGTACTGTTCCTGACAGACGATACACTGACTGTGGACATTGTGAATACTGCATCTCTCCACAGACATCACTGTCATTGGACGATCATGCCAAAGATGTTTATGACTGGTGAGGCGTGAACTGTCAGGCCACGCCCATGTATGCTAATCGTGTTGAACTTGTATAGATGTAAAGTGATCACAGCCAGCTGCAGTCAGATCATCTATTATATAATCTATCATGGTTGTGTCTCAATCAGTCAGATCATCTATTATCTAATCTATTGTGACTGTGTCTCCACCAGTCAGATCATCTATTATCTGATCTATCTTGGTTGTGTCTCCACCGGTCAGATAATCTATTATCTAATCTATGGTGGTTGTGTCTCCACCAGTCAGATCATCTATTATCTAATCTATCATGGTTGTGTCTCAATCAGTCAGATCATCTATTATCTAATCTATTGTGACTGTGTCTCCACCAGTCAGATCATCTATTATCTGATCTATCTTGGTTGTGTCTCCACCGGTCAGATAATCTATTATCTAATCTATGGTGTTTGTGTCTCCACCAGTTAGATCGTTTGTTATCTAATCTGTGGTGGTTGTGTCTCCACCAGTCAGATCATCTATTATCTAATCTATGGTGTTTGTGTCTCCACCAGTCAGATCATCTATTATCTAATCTATGGTGTTTGTGTCTCCACCAGTTAGATCATTTGTTATCTAATCTGTGGTGGTTGTGTCTCCACCAGTCAGATCATCTATTATCTAATCTATGGTGGTTGTGTCTCCACCAGTCAGATCATCTATTATCTAATCTATGGTGGTTGTGTCTCCACCAGTTAGATCATCTATTATCTAATCTATGGTGGTTGTGTCTCCACCAGTCAGATCATCTATTATCTAATCTATCATGGTTGTGTCTCAATCAGTCAGATCATCTATTATCTAATCTATTGTGACTGTGTCTCCACCAGTCAGATCATCTATTATCTGATCTATCTTGGTTGTGTCTCCACCGGTCAGATCATCTATTATCTAATCTATGGTGTTTGTGTCTCCACCAGTCAGATCATCTATTATCTAATCTATGGTGTTTGTGTCTCCACCAGTCAGATCATCTATTATCTAATCTATGGTGGTTGTGTCTCCACCAGTCAGATCATCTATTATCTAATCTATGGTGGTTGTGTCTCCACCAGTTAGATCATTTGTTATCTAATCTGTGGTGGTTGTGTCTCCACCAGTCAGATCATCTATTATCTAATCTATGGTGGTTGTGTCTCCACCAGTCAGATCATCTATTATCTAATCTATGGTGTTTGTGTCTCCACCAGTCAGATCATCTATTATCTAATCTATGGTGTTTGTGTCTCCACCAGTCAGATCATCTATTATCTAATCTATGGTGGTTGTGTCTCCACCAGTCAGATAATCTATTATCTAATTTATGGTGGTTGCGTCTCCACCAGTTAGATCATCTATTATCTAATCTATGGTGGTTGTGTCTCCACCAGTCAGATCACATTTTATCTAATATATGGTGGTTGTGTCTCCACCATTTAGATCATCTATTATCTAATCTATGATGGTTGTGTCTCCACCAGTTAGATCATCTATTATCTAATCTATGGTGGTTGTGTCTCCACCAGTCAGATCATCTATTATCTAATCTATGGTGGTTGTGTCTCCACCAGTTAGATCATCTATTATCTAATTTATCGTGGTTGCGTCTCCACCAGTTAGATCATCTATTATCTAATCTATTGTGTTTGTGTCTCCACCAGTCAGATCATCTATTATCTAATCTATGGTGGTTGTGTCTCCACCAGTCAGATCACATTTTATCTAATATATGGTGGTTGTGTCTCCACCATTTAGATCATCTATTATCTAATCTATGATGGTTGTGTCTCCACCAGTTAGATCATCTATTATCTAATTTATCGTGGTTGCGTCTCCACCAGTTAGATCATCTATTATCTAATTTATCGTGGCTTTGTCTCTTCTACAACGCTAGATAATCTTTAAAGTTTCAATGTTGAAACATTCGAGATTATGGCCTAGATTTATCGTAACCTTGTGGCTGAATTTTGGTTTACCTGGTTAGGAACCGGCTTCAGAAGTCAACGTACCTGAAACCTGTAGAAATCCGCCAAACGCCTCGTCTCTGTTTTGAGTCCACAGTGAAGCTCCATACTCCAGCATGTCTAGGAGAGTTTGTCCCAGTATCTCCATGACGCTCACGGTGTTCCTGAACGGTTGTACGAACACCACTTCCTCTATCGTGATCGGGCCTTGCAGAGATAAAGCACATCATTCAATGATATTCTTTTCAATTTTGTATTCACCCTCCCATACTCGTATTCACCCCTCCAAACTCTGATTACCACTCCCAGCTCGGATTCACTCCTCCAAGCTCGTATTCACCCTTCCATGCTCGTATTCATCCTTCCATGCTCGCATTCGTGTATTCATATCTCCGTGCTCGTTTTCAGATAAGAATTTGTTCAGGATTCAATGTATTTATTTTTCTATGCTTTGTGTTCACAAATCAGTTCTCTTATGCTTGTTATATTCATGTCTTCCTGCATGCTTTCATATATCTATTCTCTCATGCTTGTTATAATATATTCATATCTTCCTGCATGCTTTCATGTATCTATTCTGTCATGCTTGTTATAATATATTCATGTCTTCCTGCATGCTTTCATGTGTCTACTCTGTCATGCTCTGTAACATACTAATGTCTTGATACATGCTTTCATGTATCTATTCTTTTATGCTTATTGTAACATATTCATGTCTTCATACATGCTTTCATGTGTCCACTCTGCCATGCTAATTTTTACACAATCGCATTTTCTTGCTCGCGTTCATGTAATCACTCTTTCCTGTTTGTTTTAACACACTTAGTTTGATAAGATGCACATGGCAGTAGACAAAGTACCAAGAAAGTAAGACGCCAATCTGAGCAGATTACAGGCAGAACAGACATCCGACCTCGACTTTGACAAATGCTCTCTGTTCTTGAAAATGTGAAGCCGCTATTGCATCACAGATCCATAATAGGAAGCTGCGCCGGGACAGCTTTGTTAAGAAGAACTGATGGCATAGTTATTTACCTAGGTAGGTGATAACTTTAGTCAGTGATGACATCGTTATTTACCTAGGTAGGTGATAACTTTAGTCAGTGATGACATTGTTATTTACCTAGGTAGGTGATAGCTTTAGTCAGTGATGACATAGTTATTTACCTAGGTAGGTGATAGCTTTAGTCAGTGATGACATAGTTATTTACCTAGGTAGGTGATAGCTTTAGTCAGTGATGACATAGTTATTTACATAGGTAGGTGATAGCTTTAGTCAGTGATGACATAGTTATTTACCTAGGTAGGTGATAGCTTTAGTCAGTGATGACATAGTTATTTACCTAGGTAGGTAATAGCTTTAGTCAGTGATGACATAGTTATTTACATAGGTAGGTGATAGCTTTAGTCAGTGATGACATAGTTATTTACCTAGGTAGGTGAAAGCTTTAGTCAGTGATGACATAGTTATTTACCTAGGTAGGTGATAGCTTTAGTCAGTGATGACATAGTTATTTACCTAGGTAGGTGAAAGCTTTAGTCAGTGATGACATAGTTATTTATCTAGGTAGGTGAAAGCTTTAGTCAGTGATGACATTGTTATTTACCTAGGTAGGTGAAAGCTTTAGTCAGTGATGACATAGTTATTTACCTAGGTAGGTGAAAGCTTTAGTCAGTGATGACATAGTTATTTACCTAGGTAGGTGATAGCTTTAGTCAGTGATGACATAGTTATTTGCATAGGTAGGTGAAAGCTTTAGTCAGTGATGACATGGTTATTTATCTAGGTAGGTGAAAGCTTTAGTCAGTGATGACATAGTTATTTACATAGGTAGGTGATAGCTTTAGTCAGTGATGACATAGTTATTTACATAGGTAGGTGATAGCTTTAGTCAGTGATGACATAGTTATTTACCTAGGTAGGTGATAGCTTTAGTCAGTGATGACATAGCCCCTGATATAGGTGAAAAACATATTTAGTAAGTGGTGACACATTGGTTGATATAAAGGAATAACATATTTAGTCAGTGGTGACAAAGTTGTTGATGTAAATAAATAACAGATTTAGTCAGTAGTGACACAGTTGTTGATATAAATGAATAACACATTTAGTCGGCGGTGACACAGTTGTTGATATAAATGAATAACACATTTAGTCAGCGGTGACACAGTCGTTGATATAAATGAAAAACAGATTTAGTCAGCGGTGACACACTCAACAGATTTAGCAGTGACACACAGAACAGATTTAGTCAGTAGTGACACACTCATTGACGGACACACTTTTGAAGTAACGAGGTCCAAACCTTTCTCTGTATGTCAGTCTGTATGTCTGTCTCTCTGTCTGTCTGTCTGTCTGTCTGTCTGTCTGTCTGTCTGTCTGTCTGTCTGTCTGTCTGTCTGTCTGTCTGTCTGTCTGTCTCTCTCTCTCTCTCTCTCTCTCTCTCTCTCTCTCTCTCTCTCTCTCATCTCTCTCTCTCTCTCTGTCTGTCTGTCTTTCACAAATGAGGAGTGGATACAAGTGCCAGCAGAGTTCTGTACGTAATTTTCAGGTTGCATTCAACTTGACAGAAAATACCCACAAGCAAAATCTGGCTGCTGTGGAGGCGGAAATACAGGCTTTGATCTTCGAGAATTCTTTAGAGGATGATGCTGTCATTTACATAAATGAGTTTGCCGTTCGACAAGTGAGAAGTTAATGGACCTTTACGGTTCAAGCTGGAGGAAGAATTGTGAAGGAAGATTCTGGTGCTTTTGCCTTGACCACAAGTAGTCTGACTATGGAAGTCATGGCAGTAAGTAAAGCAATTACATGACCCGAGACACAGACCTTCACTCGGACATGTTTCCTTTGTGACTCAATAAGTATGATTAGGAAGATAGAGATAGGGTGGGTCCAAAGACAGTGGTTGTTGCCCCTGGAGCGGTCACGGCTGGCAAAGAAGTTTCATTTTCGTGCCAGGGCATGCAGGTGTCCAAGGAAATCAGCAGGCTGACAGGCTTGCAGGTAAGGCTACTGTGAAGGGCGGACGAGCCGTGGACCTGTGTGGTATACTGAATGCTCTACGAGAAGAAAGTCGTTAGCGAGAACCAAGTGATGACTGTGAATCTACATCCATGGTCAGACTGCGAGAACAGCAAGTTTAAAGAGGGGTGGCCAAACAAGAACACTATGCAGGAATCCAAAGAAGATTAATAAACCAACACAGAACTTGTGTCGTTAGCCGTTACACGATGCGGGATTTACTGAGGAGGGGGATCCGAGCACTTATGGACGATGTGCAAATGAGGATGATCTGTTGACTAACCAACCAACCAACCAACCAACCAACTAACCAACCAACCAACCAACCAACTAACTAACTAACTAACTAACTAACTAACTCACTCACTCACTCACTCACTCACTCACTCACTCACTCACTCACTCACTCACTCACTCACTCACTAACACACACATAGTTCAGTGTCCGACTGTCTACACAAAACTCCCTTCAGTGAGTGTATAGTTCAATGTGTGCGGCCGTCTACACAAACTACTTTCAGTGAGCTTATAATTCGTTCTACGGCCATCTACACAAACTATCCTTCAGTGGAGCGTTCAATTCTTGACCTGGTTAAAGCTTTCACACTTTCCCTGAATGTGACTCAATACCTGTGAAACAATGTGTCTCTTGTTATTTCAGTGGCCTCAAGGAATGGCTGTAGAGTGATAGAAGAGCCACAAAGCCATCAACACGTACCTTTGTCAATGGAAGCCCGGAAACTGCCAGCGTTGACCAGGGCGATCCCGACATCGGCCCAGGAGTCAGCGCTTGCGTGCTGTAAGTTCTGGAAGACGAACGCGTCGGTGACCAAGTTGCCTGGAGACGAGAGGACGTGATCTTAGAGTTTGGGATACTCACAACTGTCTCACTTGCTTGCCCTTGACCACGTGATCTTAGAGATTGGGATAATAACAACTGTCTCACTTGCTTGCTCTTGACCACGCGGCCATTATCTGCGCAGATCAATGCCCCAATGATTCCTTTCAAATACATTCTTTCACAATCGTAAGGAGTTGGTGGTAACTGGCCGCTGCTCTGTAAAATGTCAAACATTAGGAAATCTACACGGAAAAGAATATGAAGCACCCTACGTACACTCGCCTTGCGGTGTGCCAGCTATATGTGTTGGCCCATCTTTGTGTAGACCAGTCGGCCACGGTGGCTCATGTGGTCTGTATCACGAAGGCCGCTTTTACTATCTTTTGCATTTACTGGTAGGTATAATAAGCAGAGTCGACGTTGGAGACAAGATCAATTGTAAAAATTCGTCTTATTGACAATTTCAGCCCATGACCAGTGACCTGTTATACTTATATATCCACAACCTCCACCATTCTCCTAGCAGTCTTATATAATCACACTTTCTACAACACTGCTGTTAAATATTCACAACCTTCACCACTCTCTTATTATACGTATACATTCACACCCTCTACCAATCTCTTGTTATACTTATATGTTCACACCCTCTACCACTCCCCTGTGATACTTATATATTCACACCTTCGACAACACTCCTGTTATATTTCCACACCCTCCACCATGCTCTTGTTATACTTATATATTCACACCGTCCACCACTCCCTTGTTATACTTATATATTCACACCGTCCACCACTCCCTTGTTATACTTATATATTCCCAAACTCCACCATTCCCTTGTTATACTTATATATTAACAAACTCCACCACTCCCTTGTTATACTTATATATTCACAAACTCCACCATTCCCTTGTTATACTTATATATTCACAAACTCCACCACTCCCTTGTTATACTTATATATTCACAAACTCCACCATTCCCTTGTTATACTTATATATTCACAAACTCCACCACTCCCTTGTTATACTTATATATTCACAAACTCCACCATTCCCTTGTTATACTTATATATTCACAAACTCCACCACTCCCTTGTTATACTTATATATTCACAAACTCCACCACTCCCTTGTTATACTTATATATTCACAAACTCCACCATTCCCTTGTTATACTTATATATTAACAAACTCCACCACTCCCTTGTTATACTTATATATTCACAAACTCCATAACTCCCTTGTTATACTTATATATTCACAAACTCCATAACTCCCTTGTTATACTTATATATTCACAAACTCCACCACTCCCTTGTTATACTTATATATTCACAAACTCCACCTCAGAACTCCATGCAATGTCTTTGCTCCCAATACGTGCACTATGTCTTCCCTCTGAAGTCTCCAACGGCCTCTTTCATTACGAACACCCCCTCCCCCTATTTCCAGTCCCGTGCCGGCCAGCTGTTGACGATATCTAGAAACTATGTATTCACCACGTTCAAAAAGATCACAGTTGCATTCCATCATAATTTTCTGTAACATTGTTTGTATTCCAACCCCTCCCCCAACCCCAATGGATTCCATTCAAAGTTCCACCCCTCCATGGGCTCTCTCCACCCTCACAACAGCATACAGCTGGCTCACACAGGAGACAAATGTGCACTCCAACGCACGCTGTCTATTTGGGATACATTTCCCCCTCCCCCAGTACATTCCTATCTTAGACGACCAGATGCGGGAAGTACATGGATGATGGAGCAGATGATCAAATGCGTGGTCCAGGCTCCATCCACACACCAGCAACAGGGCCGCTCACTTGATCATCCGTTCCATCATACACACATCAGCAACAGGGCCGCTCACTTGATCATCTGCTCCATCCCATCATACACACCAGCCACAGGGCCGCTCACTTGATCATCTGCTCCATCCCATCATACACACCAGCCACAGGGCCGCTCACTTGATCATCTGCTCCATCCCATCATACACACCAGCCACAGGGCCGCTCACTTGATCATCTGCTCCATCCCATCATACACACCAGCCACAGGGCCGCTCACTTGATCATCTGCTTCATCCCATCATACACACCAGCAACACTAGCAATCTGCAAAGGCTTCCTGACCACAATCAACAAGTTCACATTGAACTCCCTCCGCCGATATAACCCCCCCCCCTCCTCTCCCCCCGCCCATCATCCACAACTCAAACCCAAGTTATGTGCTCCACAACAGACCTGCCTCTATCGGAAGGTGGACGCTACTACTCAGCACATTGTTACAATTCTATGTAGTATGGCAGCTTGATAACTCAAGATCAATTTTCTAATTATCACACACATACAAATAAATCATGATTAATGTTAGATTATCACAAGACCGATCAATAAATCAAGATTAATGTTCTGATTATCACACAAAGTAAATAAATCATGATTAATGTTAGATTATCACACGATTATCCGTTTGTTATGGGATACCACTGCAACACAAATTGTATTCATTACGGACTCAAAGAGTATGCTTAGTAAGGCCGAGAAAGGAATATTTCGCAGGGAATGGCTCACTTCACTTCAGAGGTCACAGATTGTGAGCATTGTATGGATATTTTGCCCTGGCCATGCGGGAGTGTGGGGGAATGAACAGGCTGATAGGCTGGCAGGGAATGCACCTCTTGGTGGCAGATTCTCTATGTCTGTAATCTATGGATAAGGAAGAGGTTGTCGATCGTCTGTGGAACCAGGTGGAGAAGGTGGGGAACAGATTGAGAACCGTATGTGGAATGAATGAGGTTGCGGTGGATCGGCAGGTGTTCTGGAAGAATCTCAAAACTAAGAGGGAAGACTAGGAGAACTGTCAATCAGATAGCGGTGGGAACGATTAGTAGTGTGACTTTTCGCTGGCTGTTGAACGAGGGGACGGTGCGCGTATGGGAATGTCCTGAGTGCAGTGATGTCGGTTCTTAGCTCAACTCAACTCAACTCAACTCTATCACACGACAGATCAATAAATCAAGATTAATGAAATTAAGGCCGGGAGATGGACACTTTGAATGCATTAAAACATTTAAACAAGCCCACCTATATAATATATGCATGCTAGTTTCATTGCTGCACTTTCAATGTTGTTTGTTACACGCTGCTGTACAGTCTGTGCGCGTGATCAGTTTCCAAACCCCATGACATTGTTATGACTGTCCATCCTCTATTAATTTGTTATTATTGTCGACCGTCTATTATTAGGGATACACAAAGTGGAGAGTGGAAAAGAAGAAGTAACAAAGACATTTATGATCTGTTTAAGTCCCAGCTAATCACTGGTATCATGAAGGCTAATAGACTACAATGGCTGGGGCATATAGAAAGAATGGAAGATAATAGGGAAACAAAACTCGCTTACACTCAGGAAATAAATGACCGTAGACTACTGTATAACTGTGCCATCTTCTCCAACTGTTTACACTGTCTATTACTATACTGTCCCTTCCCCCCCCCCCCCCCCCCGAATATTCATACCTAACTGTCTCCACACCTCTATATTTTCATATCAGAGTGTTCGCATATTTTTGGCGACGTAAATCATATCTGGCAACCCACTATATTAAAACTCTGCAGCCAAAGAGCGCCTTCGCATCTGGGAAATCCACCTTTTCTGTTCCCACGTGGATACGCAGTGGTTGTGCTTTTTTGTTTTGTGCTTTTTAATATATCGTTGTCCTATCTATCCATGTTGTCCTGTCCTTGACAAAGATTCTGAGAATCGAAACGTCGGCCGTCCTGTGTGTCGTATTGTACGCGTTTGTGTGTATTTTATTTTATTATTCATTTTATATATTTATTGAGTGCTTCTGATTTCGGATTTTCACCTGTATTTCAGGATACGATGGATCTCCTTGTAAGGTATGTGCAACGTGTTGATGTTTAGTACGTTTCTTCTCGCAGGAGCTTAATATACCTATTTGTTTCCAATTCATATAATTGTTCAACCTAAACATCTTGCTAAGAATGTCCACATAGTATAACTTTGTCAAAATGAGCAAGACTTACCTAAGTTGCATTCTGTTGTTCTACAGAGGATTCTGTCGGCCTTCAGCTCTACCTGTGCCTGGCCAATAACCGTTCTCTTCATGTGGTCAACCTCAGGTAGATATCTCTGAAGTAGCTGCTCAGTTTCGTTGTCTGTACACGTCCCAAACATAAATAGACTTCTAGAATGTTTACAAGTGGGCGGAGACGTTCAACACAGACTTATCATGATGACACAATAATACAAGCAATGGGCAACACACAATGTGTGACAGTTCACAGACTCATTATGCCCTTATCCACAACATTTACGTCTGTCTGTCTGTCTGTCTGTCTGTCTGTCTGTCTGTACACAATACGTGGAAATGGACCAATACATACACCATAATAGACGCATGGACACAATAGCAAATTTGTAAGGCAACACACAAACTGAAACAGCATACATAGAATAAGCTTTCAAACAACACAACACACAGCCATTCAAAATGGTAAATATGTATACATAAATATATGATACTTTCGTAAAGTATACAACAAATACCACTACTACAGCATTACAAACAGTAAAACTGACCCACATAAAACTATGACGGCGGTCTATTCCCTTCTCCAATTAAGGCTTTTGTGCATCCAAAATGCCTTCAACATACATACCTCACGTAACATTTAAATGTGAATAGACATGATGTTCAAATTATGAATGGTTCATAACTACTAATGGGGTTTTTGATAAGAGTTAGACATAAAATAAAATCAGCAATCGGGGATGAACAGTGTGGATTTGTGGAAGGTAAAAGCATAAACAATGCCATATACATCTTGAGAACATTAACAGAAAGAATGATTGCAACGAATATAGACTTAAATGTGTGCTTTGTTGAGTAGACTAAGGCATTTGATAAGGTGAAATAAGAAGAAATGATTAAGATGATAGAATGTTAAACATTGATAGTAAAGATTTGAGAATAATAAAGTGTATAGTGACCCTTATCAATTATCAATCAGGATATACGAGTGTTTTTGTTTTCCTACTATGCCCACCATATTTCAAACTTTGAACGACATATTTCTTAATCTGGCCAACATTTTTTCTGAATTTGACTAAAATATTTTCTTAATTTGGCCATAATTTGATTTAATTTGGGCAACATATTTCTTAACATTTCCACCATTTTTAAAAAAATTGACCAGCATATTTCTTAATTTAGCCTACATTTTCTTCTTACTTTAGCAAGCATATTTCCTAATTTGGCCAACATTTGTCTTAATATAACCAACATTTTTTAACATGATGTGAGGTAGTTACTGAAGAAATAGGGAAATTAATGCCCAGATCCTAATAGCCAATTGTATATGAAACTTGAAATGGCTCAATAAGACTTTATAGAGTATAGACTAATTATAAAGTGATGTTTCTTAACAGAAGCCAAAAGAGCACTGAAAATTTACTGAACTTTCGAGCTGATAGCACTCACTCTTTATAAACCGAGGGTCCATGGGTTTATTCAGCCCACACTCAGCCCCGTCGTAATGTTGTCCCTTGATAAATATTATCAATTCGAACACACGTGAAAAGACTTAAACACCAAATATCAAAGAAATAAAGAACTCCCAAATATAACAGATAACGTGGGGAAGGGGAAGGTGTATGCATATTTATGCGACATGCATAATAATACACAATCTCAATTTTTTTTAAAGGACAATAACATATCAATATATGATACGGCAATTATAGCTAATTAATTAATTAACAGTCCAGATGTTGTCTTGATGAAGGAATTAAATCAACATCTTCCTAGCACCACTGAGATGCTAAAGGTTTTCTAGATCCCACGGGGAAAGTTAATGGTGTAACGTAAACGAAGTGAAAGTCCATTATTAACTAAACACTAAAAACAGTCCATGTTCTTAAATAACACCGGAGAACAGTCCATTATTAAATAACAGTGGAGAACAGTCCATTATTAAACCATAGAGGCAAATGTTCATTCGTAAACCTCAGGGAGTGAAGGGTCATTCTTAAAAACAGGGGTGCGAGTGTTCTTTTCCTTATAGGAGTATGAATGTTTATTCCTATGTTGAAGTCCGTGATGGAATTACTGGGTTCAGAATCCCACAGGTGTTGGCACGGGGGAAATCTGAAGCAGCAATAAAAGAGGCATAGCGGTGTTTGTCATGCTGGGGTTGATGTTCGGACAAAACAGAGAGAGAGAGAGGGCGAGAGAATCAGAGAGAGAGAGAGAGAGAGAGAGAGAGAGAGAGAGAGAGAGAGAGAGAGAGAGAGAGAGAGAGAGAGAGAGAGAGAGAGAAGACGCATAAGAAGAGTATGGCTAGACATTATTAACAGCCATATTTTAATTTTTAAAAATTTTGAAGTATTAATCTCCCTTAGCACGGGAAATGTGAATTATGTGGTTCTAGTTTGTGACGTATTATCATGACGTCACATTACCGTAAATTAAGGGGGAGAGTTGTTTCAGCACCACATTGAAGAATCGAAATTAACCTGACATACTACTCTCTACACGAGTGGGATCTCAAAACGTCTAAAACTCTACATGATTGGAATCTATAATTGCTACAACTTTACATAATTGGGATCTCTATTTACTACAATTCTAGATGATTTGGATATATAGCTACTACAAATCTAGATGATTGTGATCTTTAACTACTATAACTCTACATGAGTGGGATCTCTAACTACTACAATACTAGATGATTGGGATCTCTAACTAGTATAACTCTAGATGAGTGGGATCTCTAACTACTACAATATTAGATGATTGGGATCTCTAACTACTACAATACTAGATGATTGGGATCTCTAACTAGTATAACTCTAGATGAGTGGGATCTCTAACTACTACTATATTAGATGATTGGGATCTTTA
>JACEFZ010008912.1:0-35000 GCA_014155875.1 Cepaea nemoralis | reverse complement strand
TTCCTCTCCACTCTTATATATGTCAAATAACTTTCCTCTCCACTCTTATATATGTCAAATAACTTTCCTCTCCACTCTTATATATGTCAAATAACTTTCCTCTCCACTCTTATATATGTCAAATAACTTTCCTCTCCCCTCTTGTATATGTCAAATATCTTTCTTATTCCCCTCTTTTGTATATGTCAAATGTCTGTGTTCCTCCCATCCCCCCTCTTATATATGTTAAATGTCTATTTTTCCTCCCCTTCTCCCTCTTGCATATGTCAAATGTCTGTGTTTATTTTCTCTTCACTTTTGCATATGTCATGCATATTCCTCCTGCTTGTATATTTCAAATATCTTTGTTCCTCCCCTCTATTATTTATGTCAAATTTTTGTGTTCCTTCTCTCTCTTGTATATGTCAAATGTCTATTTTCCTTAACTCCTCCTCATGTGTATATCAAATGTCTGTTCTCCTTCCCTCCCCACTTGTATATGTCAAATGTCTGTTCCTCCCCTTCCCCCCATGGTGTATATATCAAATGTCTGTATTCCTTCTCTCTCTTATATATACCAAAATTGTGTCCCTCTTTCCTCTTACACATCCCCCTCCAGCCTACCTGTTGCTCCCTGTGCTAGAAATGAACACTCACCATTATAGAGGAAGGTGTTTGTGTGCCCTCCGACAACGACGTCCACATTCTTCAGATGTGCAGCCAGGTGACGGTCAGTGGCGAAACCAGAGTGACCGAGGGCGATGATTTTGTTCACTCCTTGAGCCACCAGCTGGTCAATCTCGCTTTGGACAGCAGCCAACTCCTCCACAAAAGTCACGTTTCCTGCAGGCAAACAAACACAAAGTCACATAGCATCCCACTCGTCACGTCAGTTGACATTGTCACCGCATACCGCACGTCACGCCTGTTGACATTAACACAATATATCACACGTCACGTCAGCTGACACTTGCACATAATACCACACGTCACGCCAGGTGACACTGATACGGCATACCACACGTCACGTCAGTTGCCATCGACGCAGCATACTGCTCGTCACGTCAGTTGACGCTGACACAGAATACCGCATGTCACGTCAGTTGACGCGGACACAGAATACCACATCACGTCAGTTGACATTGACCAACAGGTTTCACCGTGCATCTTAAAGGTTGAAAGACCGGTTTTGGCCGACTTGTCTCGGTTGTCACCTCTACAGTGGCCTGCTGAGAGCACCGCATTTGTCTCGGTTGTCTCCCCTAGAGCGGCCTGTCAAGAGCGCCGCACGTGTCTCGGTTGTCTCCCCTAGAGCGGCCTGTCAAGAACGCCGCACGTGTCTCGGTTGTCTCCCCTAGAGCGGCCTGTCAAGAGCGCCGCACATGTCTCGGTTGTCTCCCCTAGAGCGGCCTGTCAAGAGCGCCGCACGTGTCTCGGTTGTCTCCCCTAGAGCGGCCTGTCAAGAGCGCCGCACGTGTCTCGGTTGTCTCCCCTAGAGCGGCCTGTCGAGAGCGCCGCATACAGCCGGAAGTAGATAGTTCCAGCGGCGACCGCCAGGAGTCTCTGAAAACAAATGCACTGGTAAAACGATTGTTGGAATTAAGAAACGAAGCCTCTACCTTTGTAGCGCGAGGCATGCGGCTTAACCTCTTCGCCTCGGAGATTCCTCCTTTAAATCATCTATGAGTGATTCTCATGTTATTTTAGCTGCCTCAGTAGTTTCTCAGGTTATTTTAGCTGCTCAGTAGTTTCTCATGTTATTTTAGCTGCGTCAGTAGTTTCCAATGTCATTATTGCAGCCGCAGTAGTTTCCCATGTTATTTTAGCAGCCTCAGTAGTTTTCCATGTTCGTTTAGCAGCATCAGTAGTTTCTCATGTTGTTTTAGCAGACTAAGTAGTTTCCCATGTTATTTTAGCAGCCTCAGTAGTTACCCATGAATGGTATTTCTGATAAAGACATCATTATTACCAATACTTAACATCCAGCCTGACTATTGATTGATTTGTTCAGATGATCAATACCCAACATCTTTCCTAATTACTGATTGATTTATTCAGATGACCAATACCCAACAACTTGCACAATTATTGATTTATTTATTCAGATGACCAATACTTAACATCTAGTCTAATTACTGATTGATTGTTTCATCCGCATTGCTTTCGGATCCAGCAGCTTCCACATCTTGTCTTGTTCCAGATGTTTTGGTGTTACCTTTCCTTTGAAGTAAACTAGTCAGGCCTAGAGAGGGGCCATGCTGCAATTCAGCCCAGGCTTTGTGTTATGGAGAGGTATAACTCCAACCCTGGTTTTACTACCATGGGCTGCAGTTATTACACCTTTTTAAAGCACAATGTAACAAACTATCGCCTGTCAAGACAGCAATGTGCCAGCATTCAGAGGATCAAGACCAAACATCAAGACTGATAATTGATTGATTTATTCAGATGATAAATACCCATCATCTTGCTTAATTATTGATTGATCGATTGATTTACTTTACTCACAACATAATCCCAGGAGCACGGCGTCTCTGGGCAGACGTCAGTATGTACGAGTGTTGCTACAACACTAACACCAGGTCATTGTCCAGTTCAGACAAGAGGAGGCCTACCTGGGCTGGAGACGTAGGGTGTCTCCGTTGTGGTGTAGCCCACAATTCCGATTCGCTGACCTCCCACGTTCAGGATTGTTGATTTCTTGACCACATCGACCAGCGCTGGAGCTCTGCTGACATTGATGTTACTGGACAGTAGAGGAAATGTCAGGTTGCGGGCGAAAGGTGCCAGCCCCTCTACCCCAGAGTCGAATTCATGGTTGCCAATTGCCTGGAGATGAGACATTGATTTGCACACACATCATATCTATTTATTTGTTTAAAATTTGTGTCAAATACAAGAAATTTTAAAACAGTAGTAGCAGCAGCAGTAGCAGCAGCAGCAGCAGCAGTAGTAGTAATAGTAGTAGTAGTAGTAGTAGTAGTAGTAGTAGTAGTAGTAGTAGTAGTAGTAGTAGTAGTAGTAGTTGTTGTTGTTGTATCAGCAGCACGAGACGCAGTAGTATAAACAAAAGAAATAGTAGTAGTAGTAGTAGTAGTAGTAGTAATAGTAGTAGTAGTAGTAGTAGTAGTAGTAGTAGTAGTAGTAGTAGTAGTAGTAGTAATAGTAGTAGTAGTAGTAGTAGTAGTAGTAGTAGTAGTAGTAGTAGTAGTAGTAGTAGTAGTAATAGTAGTAATAGTAGTAGTAGTAGTAGTAGTAGTAGTAGTAGTAGTAATAGTAGTAGTAATAGTAGTAGTAGTAGTAGTAGTAGTGGTAGTAGTAGTAGTAGTAGTAGTAGTAGTAGTAGTAGTAGTAGTAGTAGTAGTAGTATCAGTAGTAGTAGCAGGAGTAGTAGCAGTGGTAGTAACAGCAGTCAACATCAGCAGACAACAGCATGTTTGCAGCAGCAGCAGCAATGTGGCCGTTTGTGACAACAGCATGTATGCACTGAAATATATATAACTATACTTGCATGAAATAGACGTTGTGTAATTAGCAAACTCATAAAAAAGCGGCGTCAAACTGAGCATGAAAAGACAACCATAGGCGGCACTTTTCTCAGCGGTTCAAACAATGTTTGTCACTGGCTTATGTGGTCAATATTTGAGAACATACTAGGCCATGTCTTTGATAAATACTTGAGCGGCCAATTTAATTACTTCCTTCTCAAAGTTTTGTCAGAAACCCGAGTAGAATTACAGCGATATATAATGGGCGGGAAATGGGTGATGTGGTGAGGGCGTGGACTGCACTGCAAGGCGTGGCTCAAGATGGAACGGGTAGTGGCCAATTGATTACGAGCTTTGCCCCAAAGGGGATAACGAACGAAAGAAGCGGATTTGACGTTGGGTAGAAACGAGAGTTTAAGCAATGAATTATATCAGGATTGAAAGAAACGAGAGTTTAAACACTGAAGCATATCATGATTGACAGAAACGAGAGTTTAAACACTGAATTATATCAGGATTGACAGAAACGAGAGTTTAAACACTGAATTATATCAAGATTGACAGAAACGAGAGTTTAAGCAATGAATTATATCAGGATTGACAGAAACGATGTTTAACCAATGAATTATATCAGGATTGACAGAAACGAGAGTTTAAACACTGAATTATATCAGGATTGACAGAAACGAGAGTTTAAACACTGAATTATATGAGGATTGACAGAAACGAGAGTTTAAACACTGAATTATTTCAGATCTGACAGAAACGAGAGCTTATACACAGCGTTGTGTACTGGTTACTAAAAGCACGAGTTGTAATACAGCTTTATATATTGATTAGCAGAGACAAGAGTTTATATACAGCGTTACATATTGATTGACAGAGACAAGAGTTTATATACAGTATTATATATTGTTTCACAGGGACAAGAGTTTATAAACAGTATTATATATCAATTCTATCACGCATTGTGTAAAAAGATATGGAAATATGGTATATGGCCAAAAGATTGGAAGAGAACTATTTTCATGCCAATACCAAAAAAGGGCAACCTGAAATTATGCACCAACTATAGAACTGTTGCCCTGATCAGTCATGCAAGTAAAATTCTACTAAAAATCATAATTGGAAGACTTCGTAAGAAATGGAAGAAGAAATTAACGTGGTTCAAGTTGAATTTAGACAAGGAAGACGAACAAGAGATCACATTCTCAACATGCGTTTAATAATAGAGAAGTGTAGAGAATTTAATGTAAACCTATTTTCATGTTTTGTGGACTACTCAAAGGCATTTGACTGTGTACAACATCATAAACTTTGGGAAATCATGAGGAATATGGGCTTTCCATCTCATGTAATACAACTCACAAGAATGCTCTATCTAGACCAGTGGTTCTCAACCGGTGGGGAATTCCTCCCCACCCCCACCCCAGGGGAGGGGAGGGAATTTTAGGATTTCCGGGGGGGGGGGGGGGAATTAAGATTATTTCAAGATTTCATTAATACAAGAACCAGTTACTTTAATTTGTTTTTCCCTCTAAATTTTACGGTTCTGTACTTCTCGCCCTAATGAAATTCGTTTTATAACGTAAGTAGACGTGCAAATCACGTTTTATGTAGATGTCTAGACTTGTTCTAATATGTGTTATTAAATTTAGCTTCCATTTTTATGTATACTGTGTAAGGGTGGGGGGATTTATAGGGAGGAAATTCGAAGGGGGGGGGGGAATGACGTTCTGAACATATGATAAAGGGGGCATGGGCCAAAAAAGGTTGAGAACCACTGATCTAGACCAACAAGCAGCGGTTATAATAGATGGCGAGACATCAGATTGGTTTGACATCAAGCAAGGAGACTTCAGCGCATTGTGCTGTTCCTCTATTTGTTTAACATGTATGTCGGAAATATCATGAGAGATGTAAGAGATGATATAAACAGGGAGCTATATGATGCCCTAAATATCGGTGGTCATGACATACCAGAGATTCGGTATGCTGATGATACAGTATTGCTATCAACAACACAGAATGGTATAGGAAACCTAATAGCGTCAACCCAATTGAATTGTGAAAATCATAACTTATATCTTAACATAGCAAAAACAAAGATAATGCATACAGATAAAACTACTATGGAGAAAGAAATATATGTTAATGAGATATTTATATGAAATATGTTAATAATATGTTAATATATAATAATATGTTAATATATATATATATATATATATATATATATAATATAATATAATATAATATAATACAATATAATATAATATAATATAATATAATATAATAATATTAAATATATGTAATAATATGTTAATAATATTAAAATATGAGAAATGTTAATCAAATATCGGTGGTCATGACATATCAGAGATTCGGTATGCTGATGATACAGTATTACTATCCATAACACAGAATGGTATAGAAAGCTAATAGCCTCAACCCAATTGAATAATGAAAATCACAATTTATATCTTAACATAGCAAAAACAAAGATAATGCATACAGATAAAACCACTATGGCGAAAGAAATATATGTTAATGAGGAAAAATTGGAGGTGTTGGAAAATTTTGAATATCTTCGGTCATTGATTACCAACAACGGTGACACAATGAATGAAATTAATCGACGACTATCAATTGCTCTTCAAAGACTAAAACAACTGAATAAATTATGGAGCGGGACAGACAGAACTACAAAAATTAGATTTTTAAGAGCATGCATCTCTCCCATTGCAACATACACCTGTGAGACATGGACACTTACTAAACAAGCTGAACAACGCATACATGCATTTGAATTTAAATGTTATAGACGAGTTCTTAGAATATCTTGGATAAAGAAAAGAACAAATGCATCCATACTTCAAGAGCTGAAACGTCACGAAAGTTTGGAGAGAACAATAATGGAGGGGTATATGCCTGGGAAGAGAGGAAGAGGAAGGCCAAAGAGAAGATGGGTGCAGGATGTGGCGAACTGATCTCCAGATGGGTGTATCGGACGTGGGACATCTTGCTTATGATCGAGAGGTTTTCCGGAAGGTTGTTATGGGAGCGAGGTTCTGCAAAGGACATGCTACTGAATGAATTATATATTGATTGACAGAGACGAAAGCTTATATACATCGTTATATATTGATTGACAAAAACACGAGTTATAATACAGCTTTATATATTGACTGACGTACGTGGGAGTTTAAGTACAACGGTATTGTATATCGCCTGACAGGAAGACGAATTTAATTACATCGTTTATATTAGTATAAACTCTATCGTAGAGCAATGTTAATGACATCGTTTATATTAGTATAAACTCTATCGTCGCCTTCTCTCGTGCTGTTTTCTGCTGTGGAAAGTTACTCCCGCAAGTCGTCTGGCTCTAAGGTCAGCCACTACTACCGCCACTTAGCTGCGGTGGTGGCACTTCCTGGTGGCATGTCCTTATCCAGGTGTTCACTGCGTTGCGGGCTGACCTCGAATCTGCAGTGTCCACGGCTCCGCAGTATCCTCGACTCGTATTACTACTTGACAGGTTGGCTAATGTGGCCGGCACGACACGATAAGGCTGTCTTCTATTTTTGATAGAGTTGTAAAAGACTGTTTAGGGTGTGATCTGAAGATTCTCTACGGGCGATCTGACTACGTTGATTTGTTCCACGATCGGTCCATGACCAGCACGAAGTTCTCTCTTTCAGTCATTTCAGCGCAAAAGTTCTCGACTGTCCTTTCGGTTTCGATGATGACATGAAAGCTCTTGCGTCTAACTCTACGGCAGATAGCCTGACAGTATGACCATCTTGTCTCAGACTGGTGGCTATATTTCCTTACTTTCCACCTTAAAGATGTACTGCTGATCCTTTCTCCATTGATACCGGACAATCAGCTTGATCATCGTGAATTGACGAGTGCTTCACAATGTCTGGTCTTTTCTGAGGCCTGCGAATCATGGCAGGACATCTGCCGTGGCCACACAGGTCTATCGCCAATTCACAGTCCCTTGTTTCATCAAGGATGGACGGCAAGTTCGCAGCTTAGTTGCCTTCACCTTCTGCTCTCTGCACAGCTTTGAACTAGCATGTAGGCCCGATCATTTTTCTTGCTTGCCCTTAGTCTCGCCACATCCACCGTGGCTGCAACCTTAGTGAGCGCAATGTTCTGCCGCCATGTCAGTCAGCTTTGCCGTGGACAGCCTCAGGTCTACGAGAGTTGGCTTCTCTCGAGATGGCAGACAGGTTGGATCCTCGGACTTTCCCGGGCTACATACATAGTGGCAAGGGGGCCATGTTCCATTCCAGATCAAGGGCATTTCATTTACTTCAAGAGTGTGTCTGGATGATATGATCAAATAGATAGTTGAATGGTTTCATATACTTGAAGAGTGTGTCTGTATGATATGATCAAATATATAGTTGAATGGTTCCCTGCACTAGAAGAGTGTGTCTGGATGATATGATCAAATAGATAGTTGAATGGTTTCCTGTACTTTAAGAGTGTGTCTGGATGATATGATCAAATATATAGTTGAATGGTTTCATGAACTTGAAGAGTGTGTCTGTATGATATGATCAAATATATAGTTGGATGGTTCCCTCTACCAGAAGAGTGTAACTGGATGATAGTATCAAATAGATAGTTGGATGTCTGGACGATATGATCAAATGGATAGCTGGGTGGTTTCCTGCACTTGAAGAGTGTGCTGAATCATATAGTCTAGAAGATGGTTGAATGGTTCCTTCACTAGAAGAATATGTTGAGTCGAGATAGGTGAATGGTTTTCTGCAACAGAAGAACATGTTGAGCAGAGACTTTTGAAGGTTTCCTCCACTAGGATTATGAAGTCTAGGAGAAGACTGAATTGTTTCCTCCACCAGAAGAGTGTCTTGAATCATGAAATCTAGGAGACGACTGAATTGTTTCCTCCAGTAGAAGAGTGTCTTGAATCATGCAGTCTAGGAGACGACTGAATTGTTTCCTCCACCAGAAGAGTGTCTTGAATCATGAAATCTAGGAGACGACTGAATTGTTTCCTCAGTAGAAGAGTGTCTTGAATCATGCAGTCTAGGAGACGACTGAATTGTTTCCTCCACCAGAAGAGTGTCTTGAATCATGAAATCTAGGAGACGACTGAATTGTTTCCTCCACCAGAAGAGTGTCTTGAATCATGAAATCTAGGAGACGACTGAATTGTTTCCTCCAGTAGAAGAGTGTCTTGAATCATGCAGTCTAGGAGGACGACCTGAATTGTTTCCTCCAGTAGAGGAGTGTCTTGAATCATGCAGTCTAGGAGACGACTGAATTGTTCCTCACCAGAAGAGTGTCTTGAATCATGAAATCTAGGAGACGACTGAATTGTTTCCTCCACCAGAAGAGTGTCTTGAATCATGAAATCTAGGAGACGACTGAATTGTTTCCTCCAGTAGAAGAGTGTCTTGAATCATGCAGTCTAGGAGACGACTGAATTGTTTCCTCCAGTAGAAGAGTGTCTTGAATCATGCAGTCTAGGAGACGACTGAATTGTTTCCTCCAGTAGAAGAGTGTCTTGAATCATGAAGTCTAGGAGACGACTGAATTGTTTCCTCCAGTAGAAGAGTGTCTTGAATCATGCAGTCTAGGAGAAGACTGAATTGTTTCCTCCACCAGAAGAGTGTCTTGAATCATGAAGTCTAGGAGACGACTGAATTGTTTCCTCCACCAGAAGAGTGTCTTGAATCATGAAGTCTAGGAGACGACTGAATTGTTTCCTCCACCAGAAGAGTGTCTGAATCATGAAATCTAGGAGACGACTGAATGTTTCCTCCACCAGAAGCAGTGTCTTGAATAATGAAGTCTAGGAGACGACTGAATTGTTTCATCCAGTAGAAGAGTGTCTTGAATCATGCAGTCTAGGAGACGACTGAATGTTTCCTCCAGTAGAAGAGTGTCTTGAATCATGAAGTCTAGGAGTACGACTGAATTGGTTTCCTCCAGTAGAAGAGTGTCTTGAATCATGAAGTCTAGAGAAGACTGAATTGTTTCCTCCAGTAGAAGAGTGTCTTGAATCATGAAGTCTAGGAGAAGACTGAATTGTTTCCTCCAGTAGAAGAGTGTCTTGAATCATGCAGTCTAGGAGACGACTGAATTGTTTCCTCCAGTAGAAGAGTGTCTTGAATCATGAAGTCTAGGAGACGACTGAATTGTTTCCTCCAGTAGAAGAGTGTCTTGAATCATGAAGTCTAGGAGAAGACTGAATTGTTTCCTCCAGTAGAAGAGTGTCTTGAATCATGCAGTCTAGGAGACGACTGAATTGTTTCCTCCAGTAGAAGAGTGTCTTGAATCATGAAGTCTAGGAGACGACTGAATTGTTTCCTCCAGTAGAAGAGTGTCTTGAATCATGAAGTCTAGGAGACGACTGAATTGTTTCCTCCAGTAGAAGAGTGTCTTGAATCATGAAGTCTAGGAGAAGACTGAATTGTTTCCTCCAGTAGAAGAGTGTCTTGAATCTGAAGTCTAGGAGAAGGACTGAATTGTTTCCTCCAGTAGAAGAGTGTCTTGAATCATGAAGTCTAGGAGACGACTGAATTGTTTCCTCCAGTAGAAGAGTGTCTTGAATCATGAAGTCTAGGAGACGACTGAATTGTTTCCTCCAGTAGAAGAGTGTCTTGAATCATGCAGTCTAGGAGACGACTGAATTGTTTCCTCCAGTAGAAGAGTGTCTTGAATCATGAAGTCTAGGAGACGACTGAATTGTTTCCTCCAGTAGAAGAGTGTCTTGAATCATGAAGTCTAGGAGACGACTGAATTGTTTCCTCCAGTAGAAGAGTGTCTTGAATCATGAAGTCTAGGAGACGACTGAATTGTTTCCTCCAGTAGAAGAGTGTTCTTGAATCATGAAGTCTAGGAGAAGACTGAATTGTTTCTTCCAGTAGAAGAGTGTCTTGAATCATGAAGTCTAGGAGACGACTGAATTGTTTTCCTCCAGTAGAAGAGTGTCTTGACTCATGAAGTCTAGGAGACGACTGAATTGTTTCCTCCAGTAGAAGAGTGTCTTGAATCATGCAGTCTAGGAGACGACTGAATTGTTTCCTCCACTTGAATCATGAAGTCTAGGAGACGACTGAATTGTTTCCTCCAGTAGAAGAGTGTCTTGAATCATGAAGTCTAGGAGAAGACTGAATTGTTTCCTCCAGTAGAAGAGTGTCTTGAATCATGAAGTCTAGGAGAAGACTGAATTGTTTCCTCCAGTAGAAGAGTGTCTTGAATCATGAAGTCTAGGAGACGACTGAATTGTTTCCTCCAGTAGAAGAGTGTCTTGAATCATGAAGTCTAGGAGACGACTGAATTGTTTCCTCCAGTAGAAGAGTGTCTTGAATCATGCAGTCTAGGAGTGAATTGTTTCCTGAACTAGGAGGCGATAGTTGAATGATACCTTGCACAGACACAGACTTGACTGAAAATTCCCATTTCTGAACAGCCCTTTTGCACGATCTTGCTGGCCTGCCGTGACAGTTGAGCAAGGATATATTGTGCAGTTAAGTATTAGATAAACTGACATCTGGCGCGGACATGTACCCTTGAACTTTGGGTGCGTTATTTCAACAAAGTGCGTGATATGTGACCGTGGTTCCCATGGCAGTTTATTTAGGCCCATTTGTACTGTATGCCCAGGGCAAACACGGAGCCTCTTGTATGATATCGTCATCTTTTCTGCTGGCTCATGCAAGAAATGGCGACATGGTCTCATATTATCCCTGAATACATGTCAACAGATCAGTTACAGTCTGAGCCCTCACCAAGGCAAATAATCGACAAGAGAAGTTAGGCACACACTGAATGCTTGCAATAGCGCTGTAGGTTGGAGTGCGGGTGGGGGGGGGGGGGGTAGTGTGGTGACCCCAGTCTGAAGGCAGTCTATACGTTTATAATCTATGCAAGAGAACATATACATTTATAATCTACAAAAAAAAAAAAAAAATTCACACTACACTACACTCACTATGTATAATACACATACTCGGTTCAGTTCACTCACTCGGTACCCTACATTCACTGACTGTAACACTGACCGCACACAGACTCGCTTAATGGCAAACATATAACATCATCTCACCATGGCATCGTATCCGATGAGGTTCATAAACTCGGCGCTAACGATGCCTCCAAACACGTAGAACCAAAGCGTGCCTTGAAACTGGTCGCCGGCATCCACAAGCAGCGTGTGGTTAGGAAACTGCTGCCTCTTGAGTCTCACCTGTAGATGAAGTGAGCGGAGTTAAGTTAGGAAACTGCTGCCTCTTGAGTCTCACCTGTAGATGAAGTGAGCGGAGGTAAGTTAGGAAACTGCTGCCTCTTGAGTCTCACCTGTAGATGAAGTGAGCGGAGTTAAGTTAGGAAACTGCTGCCTCTTGAGTCTCACCTGTAGATGAAGTGAGCGGAGTTAAGTTAGGAAACTGCTGCCTCTTGAGTCTCACCTGTAGATGAAGTGAGCGGAGGTAAGTTAGGAAACTGCTGCCTCTTGAGTCTCACCTGTAGATGAAGTGAGTGGAGTCTCTGTATATACGGCAACTGCCTCAATCGGTGGACATGCAGGAGAAATACAGTCATGTTATGGAAACTACCTGATCTACACAAACACAAGTCTAAACAATAAACAAATGCAAAGCTAGCATTACACTAGCACAGACCTAACAATATACAAGCAAACTTAACAATACACAAACATAACAATACAAACACACAAACCTATCGTTTCACAAAATCAAACTTGGCATTGCAAACCACTAACATTACACAATCACAAACCTAACATTACAGAAACCTATCAAAGCACATTTGCACACAGAACGTTACACACAAATATGTTTACACAAATATAACAATACAAAAACTCAGGCATGTCCATGGGAAATATTTTTCTGCCCCATTCCATCCCATGGTAATTTATGCAACATTCCCATGGCCAAGCCTTCTAACACGCAAACCTACCATTACACAACTGAAACCTAACATTATACAAACCTAAAATTATACAAACGTAACATTACACAAACCTAACTTCATACAAATGTAACATTATGCAAACCTGACATTCTACAAACATATATCTCACACACACACACACACACACACACACACACACACACACACACACACACACACACACACACATACACGCACGCACGCACGCACGCACGCACGCACGCACGCGCGCGCACGCACGCACGCACGCACACACACACACACACACCTAAATTTCGACAAACCTAACATTACACAAATCCAACATATATTGTTGTGAGAATCAATGAACTGGGTAGAGCTTATACTGTTGTGAGAATAGGTGAACAGGGCGGAGCTTATACTGTTGCGGGCTCCGAAGGTTGTGGGTTCGATTCCGGGCCGCGTCCTTCGGTTCACGAGTGAAATTTTTTCAGAGACTCCTGTGGGTCGTCGCTAGAGCTACGGAGTTCGTGCTTTGTGCGACGCTTTCCGCATTGCGGAAAGAGACCGAGCCATATGCGATAAAAACCCGGTGCAATGAAGTCGACCCTGTCGACTTTTAAGCGACTTTTTTTTAAATACTGTTGTGAGAATCAATGAACTGGGCTACCAATGTTTATACTATCTGAGAATCAATGATCTAGGCGATCAATGCTTAGACTGTTGTAAGAATCAATGAACGGGGCGGAGCTTATACTGTTGTAAGAATCAATGAACTGGGCGGAGCTTATACTGTTGTAAGAATCAATGAACTGGGCTACCAATGTTTATACTATCTGAGAATCAATGATCTAGGCGATCAATGCTTATACTGTTGTAAGAATCAATGAACGGGGCGGAGCTTATAGTGTTGTAAGAATCAATGAACGGGGCGGAGCTTATACTGTTGTAAGAATCAATGAACGGGGCGGAGCTTATACTGTTGTAAGAATCAATGAACGGGGCGGAGCTTATACTGTTGTGAGAATCAATGAACGGGGCGGAGCTTATACTGTTGTAAGAATCAATGAACGGGGCGGAGCTTATACTGTTGTAAGAATCAATGAACGGGGCGGAGCTTATACTGTTGTAAGAATCAATGAACGGGGCGGAGCTTATACTGTTGTAAGAATCAATGAACTGGGCGGAGCTTATACTGTTTTGAGAATCAATGAACTGAACGCAGCATATACTGTTGTACGTATCAATGAACTGCGCTCAGCTCAGAAATCGCCTACGGCTGACTTCGAACCTAGTGGTTCGGGAATATGAGACTGCGTTGCGTACCTCCAAGCCACAGCGCCGCCAGGGATATTATTGATTGATTTGTTTGTTTCGGGATTTGAGGTTTGAAGATTGAGCAAAACACTTTATGGCAAGGCTGGTCCTATTCCGGTATGAACCTTGGGCCTTGTGATTTTATTATATGTCAGCATGGGGCGTATGACCCCAGAAGAAATAATACCATAATGAGGATTTAGATTGTAAGTAGGGAAGTAAGGCATTTGTTTCAGAAAATGTAATCGTGGTATTTCATTAATATTCACTATGAAGACGACATTCAACTAATGCGTCATTAACATATGTGGACTAACCATTGTACGAATCCTGGCGGCTCCTCCAAAACATTTGCCTTGTTTTCGCAGCTCTTCTGTACACGGCCCGCTGTTCCTACACCATGGTCAGAGTAACAAACATTGAATTAACCAGAAGAAAGATCAGGCTTAACAGTGAACTAACAAGATTACGGATAAGGCTTCACATTGAACTGAGAAGACAACAAAGATTGAACTAATAAGAAAACACACACTGAACTAACAAGATTATAGATAAGGCTTAACAATGAACTAACAAGACATCAGTTAATGTCTAACATTGAACTATCAAAACAACAAACATTGAACTGATAAGAACACACACACTGAAATAACAAGATATCAGATAAGGTCTAACATTGACCTAACAAGACATAAGATAAGGTCTAACACTGAACTAACAAGACATCATGTAACGTCTAACATTGAACTAACAAGACAACAAACGCTGAACTAACAAGACAACAGATAAGATCTAACATTGAACTAATAAGACAAAAATCATCAAATTAACAAGATATCAGATAAACTGAGCATTGAACTAATAAGATAACATACACTGAACTAATAAGGCAACAAACATTGAACTAATAAGATACCACACACTGAACTAATAAGACAACAGACGCTGAACTAACAAAACAACAAACACTGAACTAACAAGACAACACACAGTGAACTAACAAGACAACACACATTGAACTAACAAGACAATACTGCCAAGTAGCAGGTCAGACGAAATGACGTCAAATAGAATTTGTGAGTGAATCTCCAACCAACAGACAAGAGAAAATAGAGAAGTGACGTTAGAAGGCAGAAAACGTCACAGGAGTAGTCAACAACAACAACAGACAGACATGGACTGATAGGAAGAAGGCAGCACGATTCTTTTCACTGAAACAAGATTGTGTTACGAACTGGCAGGACATCGCATAAGGCCTAACATTGCATCAAGAAGACATAAAACATTGATCTAACAAGACAAGAAACATTGACCCAACAAGACATCAGATACGGCCTAACATTAAACTAATAAGACAACAAACATTGAACTAATAAGACCAAAAACGTTGAACTAATAAGGCAACAAACATTGAACTAATAAGAAACAAACACTGAAGTAATAAGACAAAAACATTGAACTAACATGTCAACACACACTGAACTAACACGACAACACACACTGAACTAACAAGACAATACACACTGAACTAACAAGACAACATACACTGAACTAACAAGACAATACACACTGAACTAACAAGACAATACATACTGAACTAACAAGACAATACATACTGAACTAACAAGACAACATACACTGAACTAACAAGACAATACATACTGAACTAACACGACAATACATACTGAACTAACAAGACAATACACACTGAACTAACAAGACAACATACACTGAACTAACAAGACAATACACACTGAACTAACAAGACAATACACACTGAACTAACAAGACAATACACACTGAACTAACAAGACAACATACACTGAACTAACAAGACAATACACACTGAACTAACAAGACAATACACACTGAACTAACAAGGCAATACACACTGAACTAACAAGACAATACACACTGAACTAACAAGACAATACACACTGAACTAACAAGACAACATACACTGAACTAATAAGGCAACAAACATTGAACTAATAAGGCAACAAACATTGAACTAACAAATAAGTAACATTGAACTAATAAGAAAACATCACCACATCCAGCTCTATCTACTACATTTCTCTTTAACATCACCACATACAGCTCTGTCTACTACAACTCTCTATAACATCACCACACCCAGCTGTCTACTACAACTCTCTATAACATCACCACACCCAGCTGTCTACTACAACTCTCTATAACATCACCACACCCAGCTGTCTACTACAACTCTCTATAACATCACCACACCCAGCTGTCTACTACAACTCTCTATAACATCACCACACCCAGCTCTGTCTACTACAAATCTCTGTAACACGAAGACACCAAGACTACATGACATCCCAGAAGCATTATTTACCTTTAGTCCTTTGACCACCTGAACCACACATCCGGTTAACTCAGACCACTGATAGTCGCTCAAGACGTATTCACCCAAACAAGGATACCGATAAGTAACTGTAATATTTTCATGTAGTGTTTACCATGTAGTTGTGTGTCGGTGTGTGTTTGTTTGTTCTGTGCTGACGAAGTCTTTTGCCACAATGTCCATTTTGTTTCTTGTAATCGTGTTCTAGTAAAACTCACAATCTACTTCTCGTGTTTTGGTGATTTATTCATTGCCTAGAAGCCAACATACACTCCTCGTCATATTTATGACCGCACAAGTACTTTCATAAGTCTTCATGCAGTTGGTATACCAGAAGAGAATTTCTAGCAACGGTCTTACCTGTCAGTCTCCTCTATTCTAGCATGCACGTCGTTTGTATGTAAAATCGTCAGCTCGAATTCTGCAGCTACACAAAGTAAGCTGAGCACCGAGAGGAGCAGATACAATATTGACTGGAGTCCCACCAGCTGATGTGAAGCGGCCACCATTTCTGAATCTCTAGGGACGGGAAACAGAGTGATGATTCTGACTCACGGACTTGGTTATTCATCAGCTGCTGGTGATGTTAGTATAAAATTATCAAGATGCCATAAAAACAAGCATGTAAAACAATGCATATAGCAGAAGACTTGGACGCTCTTAACCAGACCCTAAGTGTAATGGACATCCAGCAGGCTTCATCAAGAGTCACTGCCTGTCACGAACTTCTAGTCCTTCTTCAACTAACCTTTCGAGAGGATGGGATAATGGAATGAATACACGATCCACTTAAAACAGCAGTGAACCAAACATCCTTTGCTACTGAACCAGTTATCAGATATAAAACTAGCCCCATACCTACTCCATCTGTGACAGAACCTTTGCCTCCGCGGGGCAATGATGAAATATAAAACCATTCCATACCTACTCCATTTGTGAAAGAGCCATTGTCTCCGCGTGCCAGTGATGAGATATAAAACCACCCCATACCTTCTCCATCTGTGAAAGAACCATTGTCTCCCCGCGGCAATGATAAGATATAAAATCATCCCATACCCACTCCATCTGTGAAAGAACTATTGTCTCCGTGCCCCAGATCAAACTAGTTACCAATTGGTGTGAGTTTCAAAAGCTACATAAGTAGAACGGAACGACAATTAGCCAATCGAGTAACCCAACAAATACCAGTATGGGTGGAAAAGAGAGTTAATCAGCCTTCAGGAACCCCGTGCAGTCGACAGGCTACAAAAGTCCATCCCTGGTCATCTTTCAAGACCTGCTAAATTGCAGCCGTAAAGTTAACGGTGCATAGGCTTTTCGTATACCATCTTCGACGAAAATATGTCAGGGATCGTAGCATGTTTCCCCAGCCACTTCCTGAGTGTGCAATGTAGAGATCGTCGCATGTTTTCTCAGCCACTTCATGAATATGCTATGCAGAGATAGGCCGGACAAATAGTTCGATGTGTAGTTAGGATGATCTTTTGACGAACTATCAAACTCTAAACGATTACTCGAATGCACCTAGGCCCAGGCAATTAGGGATCTAAATCCTTGGCTATGCAGACATAAATACTTCGTAGTTACTATGCGCTTACCATGAACATACAAATGCCCTATATTCGAACAGTATCAGTGACTATGTGTGTTGATTTGAGCCAACATGCGATTCATCTATTCAAGTCATATTATACATAATTCAAAGACCAAGTCCTACAAGAAACAAATGAAAACCGTAAACTTTTTAGAGAAATTAGACGTTGACAGTTACAGGTATTTTGGACACGCAATGAGAAGTGATAAACTGCAGAACATGGTAACAACTGACAAGATTGAGGGGAAGAGAACAAGGGGAAGCCAGAGAAGTAAATATCTGGATGGCTTGGCCACGTGGAATGGTCGAGACAAGAATACAGAGCTGACCCACGACCTTAGTGATCGCGTGAGATGGCAAAACATGACCACCTACGCTAATCGGCATGGTAGATGATGATGATGATGATGATGATGATGATGATGATGATGATGATGATGATGATACATAACTCTGCAGCATGCATCTGAAGCGATGCAGAGAGATATGCCAGGCAATAAATTATGCAACATCTTTTTGTTGTTTCTGTGTTTAAAATGACGTCAGTTATTTATATACTGGCTCTCAACATCGATCCCTGACATATTCCCTATAGATCTCATAATATATTTCCTTTATAATGAAAACAAACCAGGCGACATTACATATCAATATTTGACTCCTTCTTTATGCTCAGAAATGTTCTTAAGTTGTTGTAAATTTCATGGCTGGTGTTATCTGCCAATATATGTTCTTTATTATTCACTAATCTTAGATTTTTCTAACAGTTGATTATTTCCTCGTGTTTCTTATTGTCAAACGCTTGTGTGGCGTCTATGAAGCATAAGTACATATCTGTCTTTGTGTTTCATTTCTCCAGCTCTGTCTAATAGTGTCCGAAGAATGCATATATATATATATATATCATTGTTTGTGCCTTGTCTCACTAAACATCCAAATTGTTCATCATTGATTTCTGACTTAATCTCGTTCCTTACGCTTTGCCTGATTATTCGCAGTAACAGATTTGTCATTCGGGTTTCTTTGACCAAAAAAAAACACACACCATTGTTTGAAGCTCTTCACATTCTACAGATTCGGGTTTCTGTGACAGTTGTATGACTGCGGACTTTACTGGGAGATAAAGCTCTGCCATTATTGTGAAAGGTGTGGGGATAGGGTGGGACAAAAGTGGGCGGGCGGGGTCAATAATGCCACTACAGTGGTATAAATCCCACCACGACAGAGGTATAAATCCCACCACTACAGAGGTATACATGCCTTCACTACAGAGGTATAAATTCCGCCAATACAAAGATATGAATCCCCCCACTACAGAGGTATAAATCCCGCCACTACAGAGGTATAAATCCCGCCACTACAGAGGTATAAATCCCGCCACTACAGAGGTATAAATCTCGCCAATACAGAGGTATAAATCTCGCCAATACAGAGGTATAAATCTCGCCAATACAGAGGTATACATGCCTTCACTACAGAGGTATAAATCTCGACAATACAGAGGTATAAATCTCGCCAATACAGAGGTATAAATCCCGCCACTACAGAGGTATAAATCCCGCCACTACAGAGGTATAAATCTCGCCAATACAGAGGTATACATGCCTTCACTACAGAGGTATAAATCCCGCCAATACAGAGGTATAAATCTCGCCAATACAGAGGTATAAATCTCGCCAATACAGAGGTATAAATGCCTTCACTACAGAGGTATAAATCTCGCCAATACAGAGGTATACATGCCTTCACTACAGAGGTATAAATCTCGCCAATACAGAGGTATACATGCCTTCACTACAGAGGTATAAATCTCGCCACTACAGAGGTATACATGCCTTCACTACAGAGGTATAAATCTCGCCAATACAGAGGTATACATGCCTTCACTACAGAGGTATAAATCTCGCCACTACAGAGGTATAAATCTCGCCAATACAGAGGTATAAATCTCGCCAATACAGAGGTATACATGCCTTCACTACAGAGTATAAATCCCGCCATTCATACCAGAGGTATACATGCCTTCACTACAGAGGTATAAATCTCGCCAATACAGAGGTATACATGCCTTCACTACAGAGGTATAAATCCCAGCCACTACAGAGGTATAAATCTCGCCACTACAGAGGTATAAATCTCGCCAATACAGAGGTATACATGCCTTCACTACAGAGTATAAATCTCGCCAATACAGAGGTATACATGCCTTCACTACAGAGGTATAAATCCTCGCCTACTACAGAGATAGACATCTTCACTACAGAGGTATAAATCCCGCCACTACAGAGGTATACATGCCTTCACTACAAAGGTATAAATCCCGCCAATACAGAGGTATACATCCCTTCACTACAGAGGTATAAATCTCGCCAATACAGAGGTATACATGCCTTCACTACAGAGGTATAAATCCCGCCAACTACAGAGGTATAATCCCGCCACTACAGAGGTATAAATCCCGCCACTACAGAGGATATACATGCATTCACTACAGAGGTATAACATGCCTTCACTACAGAGGTATAAAGCTCGCCACATACAGAGGTATAAATCTCGCCATACAGAGTATACATGCCTTCATTACAAGAGGTATAAATCATCGCCAATACAGAGGTATACATCCTTCACTACAGAGGTATAAATCCCGCCACTACAGAGGTATAATTCCTCGCCAATACAGAGGTATAAATCTCGCCAATACAGAGGTATACATGCCTTCACTACAGAGGTATAAATCTCGCCAATACAGAGGTATACATGCCTTCACTACAGAGGTATAAATCTCGCCAATACAGAGGTATACATGCCTTCACTACAGAGGTATAAATCTCGCCAATACAGAGGTATACATGCCTTCACTACAGAGGTATAAATCTCGCCAATACAGAGGTATACATGCCTTCACTACAGAGGTATAAATCTCGCCAATAGAGAGGTATACATGCCTTCACTACACAGGTATAAATCTGGCCAATAGAGAGGTATACATGCCTTCACTACAGAGGTATAAATCTCGCCAATACAGAGGTATACATGCCTTCACTACAGAGGTATAAATCCCGCCACTACAGAGGTATAAATCTCGCCAATACAGAGGTATACATGCCTTCACTACAGAGGTATAAATCTCGCCAATACAGAGGTATACATGCCTTCACTACAGAGGTATAAATTCCGCCAATACAGAGGTATACATGCCTTCACTACAGAGGTATAAATCTCGCCAATACAGAGGTATACATCTGGCCAATAGAGAGGTATACATGCCTTCACTACAGAGGTGTAAATCTCGCCAATACAGAGGTATACATGCCTTCACTACAGAGGTATAAATCCCGCCACTACAGAGGTATAAATCTCGCCAATACAGAGGTATACTTGCCTTCACTACAGAGGTATAAATTCCGCCAATACAGAGGTATACATGCCTTCACTACAGAGGTATAAATCTCGCCAATACAGAGGTATACATGCCTTCACTACAGAGGTATAAATTCCGCCAATACAGAGGTATACATGCCTTCACTACAGAGGTATAAATTCCGCCAATACAGAGGTATGCATGCCTTCACTACAGAGGTATAAATCTCGCCAATAGAGAGGTATACATGCCTTCACTACAGAGGTATAAATCTCGCCAATAGAGAGGTATACATGCCTTCACTACAGAGGTATAAATCTCGCCAATACAGAGGTATACATGCCTTCACTACAGAGGTATAAATTCCGCCAATACAGAGGTATACATGCCTTCACTACAGAGGTATAAATCTCGCCAATACAGAGGTATAAATCTCGCCAATACAGAGGTATACATGCCTTCACTACAGAGGTATAAATCTCGCCAATACAGAGGTATACATGCCTTCACTACAGAGGTATAAATCTCGCCAATACAGAGGTATTAATCTCGCCAATACAGAGGTATAAATCTCGCCAATACAGAGGTATAAATCTCGCCAATACAGAGGTATAAATCTCGCCAATACAGAGGTATACACGCCTTCACTACAGAGGTATAAATCTCGCCAATACAGAGGTATAAATCTCGCCAATACAGAGGTATACATGCCTTCACTACAGAGGTATAAATCTCGCCAATACAGAGGTATACATGCCTTCACTACAGAGGTATAAATCTCGCCAATACACAGGTATAACACCCCCCCCCCCCCCACCCCACTACAGAGGTATAAATCCTTACAATAGCGAGGTGTAAATCCCCCACTACAGAGATATAAATCCCGCCAATACAGAGGTATAAATGCCTCCAATACAGAGATATAAATGCCGCCAATACAGAGGTATACGTGGTTGTCGTTGTCACTTTTAGACTATTATATTCGCGTCTGTTGTGTGCGTGATGTTATCATGTTTAGACTGTTAGAATTGCGCCTATAACGTGCGTATTGTTGCCACCGATGAACTATTAGATCGGCTTCTCACGTGTGCGTGTTGTTGCCACTATTACACTATAGTGAAACCTCAGTTTTCGTTGATAACCCGTCAGAAAAAATCGACGAAGTCCGAAACCGACGAAAACCGAGGCAATTATTTCCATATGAATCAATGTAAATCCAATTAATTCGTTCTAGACACTCCAAAATACATACCAAGAAACACATTTTATTGAGAATAAATATAGCGTTTAATACTGGGGTTAGAATTAAATTGTAAAAAGACTCAGGTTATGGTCGTCAGTAGGAAGGAAGAAGTGCCACAATGTAATATACAAATAAATGGAAATATTCTTCAACAAGTGAATCGGTACAATTATCTTGGAACAGTTATAACATCTGATGGGAGATGCCTTGAAGAGATTAGAACAAGAATCGCCATGGCGAAAGTAGCCTTTAGCAAGATGAACAACATTCTGACCAATAAAAAGATGTCAATTGAAACGAGAAAAAGAGTGTTGAGGGGATACATAGAGCCTGTTCTTTTGTATGGATGTGAAACTTGGATAATGAGCAGTCAAGCTGTAAAGCATCTGATGGCTGCAGAAATGTGGTTTCTGAGGAAAATGCAAAGAATACCATGGACAGACAGAAAAACCAATGACCAAGTACTACAGGAGACAAATGAACATCGTAAACTGATTAGAGAAATTAGACGTAGACAGTCAAAATTTTTTGGACATGTTATGAGAAGAAATGGATTGGAGAACTTAGTGACAACTGGCAAGATCGAGGGGAACAGACCAAGAGGAAGACCGAGAGGAAAATACCAGGATGGCTTGGCCACATGGCATGGACGAGACAGGAACACTGAGCTGATCCACGACACTGGTGATCGAGTGAAATGGCGAGTCATGACCGCCCACGCTTTCCGGCATGGCACATGATTGATTGATTGATTAATACTAAAATCAACAATGAGGGATAGTTTGAGCTAGGAGGAGAACGGAGCACTTATGGGCTACACCCGTATGCCGCGTAAAGTTGATCCATCGACTAAACTAAACTAAACTAACTAAAATCAACAAGAAATTAATGTGAAATGAATGTAAAGACTAGTGTAAACAATAAATGACCATTTAACATGGCATTTACCTTTCTGAAGATTTCTTGGCGTATGGAAGACGGCGAGGAAGGGAGAAAGAGGTGCAGATATTATTGTTTAGAAGGGGAATTCCCGTCCACAAGGACCTTAAGATATCAAGGCACGATCTGGGGTCAATTCCATTCTTGGTCTTCTTGTCTTTTGCATGCCAGTGCGCCTCTTGTGTTTTTGAAACCATCTTCTGCTGACCTTAAATTCACTAAGTCTCTAGCACTCGTCCCATGCATTATTTAAAATGAGATCGGCATACAACAGTCTGGCCTTTTCAGATCTGATTGCTTCCGAAGCAGGATTGCCATCTGACTATTTTTGATTTATCAAAATTACTAATAACTGTTCGACACCTTCAATTGTTTGCTATCTCTGTTTCGTTAGCACATTCATGCATTTCGCTACATTAGCCTCTTTTATTTCTTCCATTTTCGCCACAATGGAACTTGTCGTGGATGGCGACTTCCAGTCCATGCGGTCGATGTTAGCAATCTTAATGCCGCTCTTGTATATTTCAATGCTTTCCTGCTTCAACTCGATCGTGTTCTTGGCCTTCTTCTTCGAATGGCTGCTGGCTCTGGAAACTTTCTTTGGCTCCATGATGGAGCTTAAAGGAAAGGGTTAATTTATTAGCTTAGCAAGTGATGCTCACACAACAAGAAACAACGCCAAACTTAGCAAAAGATGCGCGCGTCCCTTTATTTTCGCAAAATTAGCAACGAGGCCACGTGGGCACACCGACGAAATCCGAGGCAAACGACGAAAACCGAGTCAAATTGTTCGTGGAAAAATCGACGAAAACCGAAATCGACGAACACCGAGGTTTCGCTGTATTAAATTCCCGTCTAGTATGTGCATTTGTTGCCACATTTAGACAATTAGATTCGTGTCTATTGAGTGCGTGTTGTTGTCACTAATAGCCCGTCTAGCAGATATACTCGAGTGTAGAAACAGTAGCTTAGTCTAGTTTAGTCGATGGATCAACATCACGGCACAAGGGTGTAACTCATAAGTGCTCCGTTCTCCTCCTAACTCAAACCTGAGTGCATGAACTCCGTAGCACCGGCGAGGATCCTGAAATACTTTGGGTAGATTTTTAACTCGAAATTTTGCCCGGGCAGCTCCGTTAGGCTACTCTTTTTCGATTTCCAACTGCCAAGGGATGTTTTACGTGCGCAACAATACACACGGGCGTCCGATCTCACTACCCAGAGACCAGGGAACATTTTATTACTTGAAGTCCTCGTGAAAAAATCCCGGTCCTCGCCGGGGCTTGAACCCGGGACCTCCAGCACTCGAGGCAGACACCTTACCTCGAGACCATGCAGACCCCTTAAAACAGAAGAAACAGTAGAAACAGTAGCGTTCAATATATAGTACACCGTGTCTGGCTCTGGTGTTGCGCGTGATTGTTCTATATGACAGGACTATAAATACCGTGTCTGCTGTTCTTAGCGATTGTTCTATATGACAGGACTGTAAAGAATCTACGTTGTTAGAAAGTTAGAAAGTAAACACGAAGATCCCGGGACCAGTTATACTGTGGATAATATACGTCTATTGTGTGTCCCACGATAAACATTACAAGATCGTGTAGCATTGTTTGAAAGCCTGTCGGTGACAACACAAATTGTGATTTTTGTAGCGCTTAACAATAGTGTTTCTGAAAATTTCCTTTCTTTCTTTCTGACTTCCTTCCTTCATCTCTTCATGAGTTCATTCCTTTCTCTGTCTTCTTTCTCTGCTTCATCCATTCATTTTGTTGCTATTGTTGTTGTACATCTTCTTTCTCTTCTGTTTCTTAAAGGCCTCTGTTTTTCTTCTTATTTCCCTTCTTTTTCCTTTTGTTCTTCTATCTTGTTTTTCCTTCCTCTTCTTCTTTTTTTTTATATCCCTCCTCCTCCTCCTCCTCCTCCTCCTCCTCTTCCTCCTCCTCCTCCTCCTCCTCCTCCTCCTTCAGATGATCCTGTGAAGGATATGTAGTCTACATATTGGCCTGTGATGACAACAGCGGTCTTTAACGGACTGACTGACAGACTGGCACTGGCCGTCAAGACAGATGCTAGTTTATTACACTGCACTTTAAAAAACAAAAGGCATAATACCTCTTCATGGCACAACGCCTGGGCTGAATTGTAGAGACCACGCTTTACCCAAGCAGCATGATCCCTCTCCCAGCCTGCCTAATTTACTCCTTAGGATAGGAAATACCAATACATTTGGAACAAGAAAAGCTGCAGAAGCTGCAAGATCAGCAAGGCAATGCTCTAACTGTTCGCCTGTCGGAGCTTCCATCCTAGATCAGTTTCTGACCAAGGCTTAGGGCCTGGTCTGCTCTGCCACGACATTTAGTCTTTAGGTTGCATTTTTCGCACCATGATAAGGCGTGTACCCTCCCATTTACGCTCCTCCGCCCGAAGCCGTTGGCACAATGTTGAGTGTCGGGTTTGTAAGCGCCTCCCATCATTCGACGCTAACAGAAAGCAGGTAGTACCGTCTACTGCCATTGAATGATTGATTGATTAGATTGATTTAGGAACCGACATCACATCATTCGGGGCATTACCATAAGCGCCCCGTCCCCATCCTCAGCAGCCAGCGAAGAGTTCCAACACCAATAGTTCCAGTAGCAATCTGATTATATGTCTATCTCGCCTTTCCTCTGGGCATCGAGCGTCGGCCAGATCCCCTCGTCACTCCTCGCTGCCTCATTCTTGCCAGACCATGGTGATCCATTTGCTCCTCCAAGGTGTACACGTGCTTCCACAAGGCCGCAACCACGTCTACCTTGTCATGCATCAGTACTCCACCAAGTTTTGCTAAAGCCAGCCAATCTGTCCGCCTGTTCATTCCCCAGCACACCGGCATGCCCCGGAGAGAAGATCCAGGTGATGATTGCCAGCCGAGACCTCCGAAGCGAAGCAAGCCACTCTGCACGAAGCTGCCTGTCCTCACCCTCCTCAGCATGCTTTCTGAGTCAGTTACAATCACGATGTTTGTATGTATCGTGTTCTCCATCCAGCGGAAAGCTGCACTGACCGCCTCCACCTCCATTCTTAAGCTAGATCTTGTGGTATCATACGCCAGGCTCTCCTGCACTAAACGTCGACCATTAGCTTTTTCTAAGAATCCCCAGGCACTTCTCCTGCCTCTCAACATCCGAATCCATCTGTGTGGATAATTACATCACTCGGGCGAGCATTATCCTGAATTAGTTGCTGGATTTCCACTTCCGTGGCCCCTGCTGGCCACTCACTGCACTCCCGGCTCAATGTGATTATAACTCTGCACAAGTCTGACTGCTCCGCTGGCATTCTGACCCACTCCTCTCCTCGCCTAATGTTCTCCTAAGATGCACACCTGTCTGATCGTATCCTCCTCTTGAGCATCTAGTAGGGTATATGCCACAGAAATCACAAAACATAACATAAACCAAAGCAAAGGATGGATTCTAGAAGTTGAAATATACTGTCAGGGTCTTGTTTAGATGACCAAAGGCTCGTGTTCACTAACAGGCGTGAAAACACTCACACACACATAATGAGGCGTACAAACACACGGCGATATAATTCAAACACTTTAATCGCACTTCTCAAAACGCAGTCATATCAGGCATCGCTCAAAGTTAGCGATAATGCCATTGCCAGAAACATACAATGCAAGATATCAATTCATAAATACACATGGAATATATCACTCACGCAATCTTCACTCTACTCAACAAAGCATACAGGCTTTCTTCCATCAAGCCTCGACTCATACATAGCAACACTCTTTCACGTCCGTCCAGTCTCGAGGTCCTAGGCTGTCTGAGCTACCAGCAGTGATTCCCTCGTTGGCCCTGCTTTCCGCTCTCGTGGTCTGCGTGCACCACGCTGACCCCTGGCTATCACCTGCGTAGTAACTGTTAAGTCTAGTTCACGGTCGTACCTGGTCTTTGCCGCCAGGCGGGGGAGATGAAGACTCGGAGATTCTGACATATACAACACACAGATTCCAGCCTGAAGGATCCACTGTGGCTTTGATTTTGTTGATCGACTCCTGCAGTACGCACCCAACGAATATGGCGAGTCAGAAAACTGCATTCTACTGTTTGAGTGCCTATTGTTCAAGTTCATCGAATGCATTTAGCTCTTGCTAAGCTCAACATTTGCATTTCCGTACACGAAAACGGCATCCTGCTGTGAGCGGACAATCGTAATATACTTTGAGCACACAATATTAGTCCCAATTTGAAAAATACGAGGGTAAGTTAATAAGTAAGTCACAAATGGCTGTAGAAAAATAACTAAATATGATAACAACTTGAAACCAGTTTATTTGTATACATACATTGTCCCTTTATTTCTCAACATAATTTCCACCAACATTGATGTACTTATCCCATCGTTTTATCAGTCCTCCCAAACCGGCTGCATAGAACTGAGTGCCCTGTTTTCATTTACTTGCCATCCCACAGAACTGTGTGACTTACTTATTGACTCACCCTCGTAACTTTTCTAGCCAGCTATGCACCGCTTTATGGGAAATCGCCAGGGGCTAAGTCCACCGAAAACCCACCTTAGCGGGAGACATTTCACGAGTGACGCCTTTGTTGAATGTGAAGTGAAAACGTAGTTTAGAAAACAGAGCAGACAGTTCTATGCATTCGGTTTGTGAGGACTGAAATTATGGTAGAAATTATGTTGAGAAATAAAGGGACGATGTATGTATAAAAATAAACTGGTTTCAAGTTGTTATCATATTTAGTTATTTTTCTACAGCCATTTGTGACTTACTTATTGACTTCCCCGCCACGTTATTAGTTATTAGTAATTATACTCATTGTTATCCATATTTGATCACTGATGTGATACTGAGTTGAATATTTACTTTTCCTGCAGACTGGTCTGTAAAGATAGGGAGCCAGCCAGGTACACGCAAATATGCCTCCAGACCTGGACAAGGGCATGTTCATTTATTTTACAAGACTCCAGAGTTGACCTAAATACGTTACGTTAAAGTAGTTGTATATACCTTACAGGACATCGCAGTCAACCCTAGCATTGCTTGGCTGTTTGTGATGTCTTGGCAAGTTTACATTCAGTAGTTTGCCACAAGTAGAAAACATCTCAGAGAAAGATCCCATGATTCGAACTACCTCATCCACTGAGCGTCCTTTAGTGAAGACACTACGAGTCTAGTGGCATGTGACACGAACGTCATCCACTGAGTGCCCACTAGTGAAGATACTGTGGTGTAGGGAAAGAGAGAGGGACAGTACCTCACGATGAGTGGCAGCCATATCCCAAGGGATAGACCAGGATTCTATTTGGTTCCCATCTCTTTACCTAGCTCATGTATGGCTCCACGAATACCGCTTGTGTACGGCGGTGGCCACACGGCGGGCAACAGTCTTGGCTGACTGGCTAAACTACACGAGTGAAGTAGGGTAATAGCCTACTAAGGGAATGTCCATCCCTAGTACACAAAAGACTGTGAAGGTGAACAAGATGGATGAATCTACATAGATCAACGGCTTCGAAAGCGAACCAGAAGTGTAGAGAAAACACGGGCCGTGTTCAGGACATAATAGTGAACATGAATGGCCATCAAGGAGGAGATTGGGAACTCACCACGTAGTATCCCAAAAACATAAATGAGGCTACAACACAAGCAAAACAGCTATAAGGGTAATTCTTGGCCCCCTGGAAATGAGCCTGTTGTAAATATGCCCACGGACGAGAAACTCTTATAGTAAATAAGGTCCTGAATAGTTAAGAAATTACGGGCATAATGGCATATGACATGAAACGTCATCCACTAAGCGCCGGATATTGAAGAAACACTTGGCCTAGTGGCATGTGACATGAACAATGTCATCCACTTAGCGCAATATAGTAAGAAACTACGGGTCTGGTGGCATGCGCCATGAACAACGTCATCCACTGAGCACCCGATAGTGAAGGAACTACGGGCCTAGTAGCATGTGATATGAACGTCATCTGTCAGAGACCTAATTCAGACTTAGACGCAACAGACTGAGCTGACAGGACAGGCATAGAGGAAAGGCAGCCAGTCGACAGGAGTTGAATGCGAGACAGATATGAAAGCGCAAGGACAGGTCACAACTGTTGACAGACACCGAAACCCGAGGCCAGGGACAGTTAGATTGCGACGTAGTACAAACTAGGCAAGGATGGAATAAAGGGAGTTCAGACGAGAAACACGTGACAAGAGGAAACGTGATAGAAACGACTGGACAGAGGCCCAGACAGAATGTGTGGGACGGTCAACTTGGACGGATGTGATAGGGAGGACTGAGAGAACTTGAGAAGCGAGACGAGTGAAAACCATCATCATGATTTACGAGTTGTATAACTCCGAGAAGAAGAGCGTAATATGATTGTGTGGGATGGCGAGGACTTGTATGCAGCCTGGGATGAGATGGATAGACTGTATGGTTGCAGCTTGAGTGCTTGTGCGTAGATTGTCGAGTGTACATACTTGTATTGAGACTGTGTTTCGAGTACTGACACGATTGTGTTACGTCGGAACTTCATTTGTATAGCGCGTGCTTTGTAATATAATTGTGACGCTCGTTCAGAGAAATAAACCTTCCCGACTGGGACGTTCCAAGAGCCCGTCTCTGTGTGCAGTTATTTTGAGAGAAAGTATAATTTACCTGTCAGCGACAGGCGTGTGCATGATGTATCGACGCTAGGTTCCTGTCAGGAAAAGTGATGGCAATCGTCCGGTATTTGAAACCACAAGACCAGAAACGACGTTACATAGCATAACTAACCTAAACAACGACAAAACAAATTAATACCGACTGACGCGACAGTTGTGTAAACTTACAGATGCTCTTCTTCTTCTTCTTCTTCTTCTTCTTCTTCTTCTTCTTCTTCTTCTTCTTCTTCTTCTTCTTCTTCTTCTTCTTCTTCTTCTTCTTCAGCGTTCCGAGCCATTGAGGTTCTTTGCTGCAGATACAATCCGTCTCCACTCGTCTCTCTGGTTGGCCTTCTCTTGCCAGTCGTTGATTCCAAGTGCTTGTATATATTATTATATATTATCTATATATATTATTGTATATATTATCTCTCCACCGTCTTCTTGGTCTACGGTCATTTATTTCCTGAGTGTAAGCGAGTTTGGTTCCCTATTATCTTCCATTCTTTCGATATGCCCCAGCCATTGTAGTCTATTAGCCTTCATGATACCAGTGATTAGCGGGGACTTAAACAGATCATAGATGTCTTTGTTACTTCTTATTTTCCACTCTCCACTTTGTATATCCCTAATGGGTCCAAAGATGCGCCTTAAAACTTTGTTCTCAAAGGTTTGTAACAAGGCTTCGTCTCCTTTCGTTGTACTCCAGGTTTCAGAGCCATACAGCACACCTGGTCTGATCAGTGTTTTGTATATTGTGATTTTGGTGTTACGAGATAGCGCATTTGATTTTAATAGATGTTGTAGTGCATAGTATATCTTATTTCCAGAATTGATTCTAGTTTGTATTTCTTCCCTTATGATGTTGGAGCAACTGAAGATTGTAACCAGGTATTTGTATGTTTCCGTTCTTTTAATGGTCATATTTGTCGTGTCCTCCTTTAAAGTGTCGTCCCTGGAGTGAGGAGATCCGACACCCACATTATAATATTATTTTTTTTTCCCCTCAATATTCTGGAGAATCCACCAGCTTCCGTCCAACACACTCCATCAGCCTATGGACACCTTTTCCTATCACTCTCACACTGTCGTACTATGCCCCCTTCTCATACTTCCCCAACGCAACATACTCAACAACTCTTGCTTCTAGAAATTAATAAAGATTAATTTATTAAAATAAAAGTGTAACGTGTATGAGACGTGTATGCGAAGAAAATGTGTGACGTGTTCTATAAAGTGTGTAGACTCTGTCTCTCAGACATCAACTCAGTCAGCTGATCACAGCAAAGATAGACCACAGCACGTTACGTCAGAACAAGTACGTCTCACCCGTTGCCGGAACCATCTTGCCGGATAATGCTTTGCCTCTGTAGACCTCTGGTAATCCAATTTCATGAACATCCGAAATAGACACCGGTGGTATTACGAGTTAATCAGGGACCGGTTGCACTCTACACAATGTCCGTTCCTAATGTTCCTAAACAAACTGCACAAGTCTTTTGCAGTGTGTACGCAGTTAGTTAGTTAGTTAGTTAACAGATCATCCTCGTTGCACCTCGAACCATTCAGTCCATAAGTGCTAATTACTAATGTTAATTGTTACTGTACTAGATTGATCCTCACTCGTGTCTATCCAGCCTCACATATAATGTCATGTGTTCTATTACACGAGATTATATAACTCTAGGTAACTATTAGACTGTTCTCATTTAGTTACTACTGTCTGATGCTGTGTGGTGCATCAGTAATCATCACTATCTTTGGTGAATCAACTTCCTCCTAGCTTTAGTTACGTTCTGTATGCAACTTTATTGATTGTTGAACTGGTGTTCTTCCGAATGGTTTTTTTTTAAACTTGTTGAGTTTCCTTGGATCTGGTAGGGAACCTAGGATAGAAACAACACATCTGGTGATAGTACTAGTCACTGATCCTTTCGGCTGAGTGTAAGCCTATCACCTTGCTTAATGATCTTTAGCTAACTAGACTTAGTCATAGAGCAGATTAGCTACCCACCTAGAGTCGAATCAGGCTATGACAAAGAAAAAATATCAACAAACAGAATGCGGAACCCCGCCCACCAGGGACACCTACGGAAAGATCCCTATTATCCCTCAATTCTCAACTAGTAAAGCTTATCAACACTTCACTAATCTATTCTAGCTAACCGAGCCAAGTATCACTTCCCTACTCTAGCTAGTTTCCACTAACAGTGCTAATCATCACACTATAGTTAACAAGGCTACTGCCTAAAGTAATTATAACGAATATATTATAATAGGTTATACCTTAAATGGCACTCCTGCAGTCCTATCAATCATATCTACATCTGCCATTATAGGCACGTGTAAAATTAAGTCCCTAATTAACACACGGTAGATATTATTTCCACTAGGCGCTGCCGTGCCCTGGCACTCTGACTAAAGCATAATTTCAAGTCCTCCCTAGCTGGTCCCAACTCGAGTTTATATGGCAAACTACCCCAGTCAAGAACTATTTTCCTGGCTTTAGTCCAGTCAAAGTTGTCATCAATAGTTTAGATTCTCAAAACAAGCCAGCAAGTTTCTGTATACCCCCAACAACAGTTGCAAATAACCCCGTCAATCTTCTCGGTGCTCCGGAAACCAAGAATTGACATATGTACTGTCACTTCCGTGCTAAGTACTTCCGTTGTCCCTCTGATATGTTTTATGACTTGTCAAGGTGATATTTGATTCAGCGCACTCACTTCCTCCTCACTCACCCCCAATTTTGTATATGGGCTGACCCCACTGCTTCCATTTGTATTCAAATGTTGACCAAACTGTCACGGCGCTGTCTCCATCACCACCAAATGTTTCAAAATCCGTTAGAGATTTACACGTGCAGCTACAAATATTGTCCTGAGATTTTGACATCCGCTGTGTTTTTCCAGTTAGTAAAAATAGATGTCGCTGGCTGATCGTCCGCGTAATCAGAAAATCCTCCGTAATAATCAACCGGATAAACACACGGTTTCATTTTGTGACATAGGCCCCCTCCTAAGAGAGTAGTCCATCTCACTCTTCTCCACCGTGAGTTTAATCCAGATGATTCATTCTTCTTCTTCAGGAGCTGGGTGTCTTGACAAGAAATCCGCTCCAACATTTTCCTTCCCAGGAATGTACTCTACTGTGAAATTATACGGTTGAAGTAACAACGACCACCGCATCAAACGTGCGTTGAGCTTCTGAGAAGTAGCCAGGAACATCAGGGGCTGATGATCTGGACTGGACCCGAAACTTAACTCCATACAAATATGGCTGAAATTTTTGCACTGCCCATACGAGGGACAAGCATTCTCTCTCGACGGTTGAATAATTCCTCTCCGCCTGTAGAAGTTTCTTACTTGCGTATGCCACAGGTTTCAAAACCGAAGCATCGTCTTTTCCTTCCTGTAACAAAGCGGCTCCAATTCCAATCGCACTTGCATCCGTTCTCAACACAAATGGTTTGGAAAGGTCAGGGAGCTGTAATACAGGTTTGCTGACCAAGGCCTCCTTTAACTGACTATAGGCATTCTCACATTCTGGTGTCCAAATGATTTGATCCGGTAATCCCTTTTTCAAGGTTTCCGTCAACGGAGCTCCCAGTTCCGTGAAATGTGGGATAAATTTGTGGTAGAACCCACACAACGAGAGAAAAGATCGCACATCCTTCTTCGTTTTTGGCCTTGGTGCATTTCTGATTTTCCTCCAGGTTCTTCTCTTCTGGAACAATGTGTCCTGGAGTGATGGTGTGACCTAGAAATTCCAGAGTTTGGTAACCAATCATGCACTTGGTTGGGACGAGCAGTAAGCCCTGCTTCCTTGAGTCTATTAAACACTCTCTCCAAGGATTGTAAGTGGTCATCCAAGCTGTCACTGGAAATCAGAATATCATCCATGAATGAGATGATGGATGGATCCTGTAACGGATCTAGTAAAGTCCTCATCATGCGTGTAAACACACTAGGTGCATTGCTGAGTCCAAAGGGCATGACCTTGAATTCGTAGTGTCCACTGGGTGTACTGAAAGCTAACAGTGGTCGAATCTCTCGGTTTGACTGGTATCTGATAGTACCCCCGACTCAGATCCACCTTTGAAAAGTACCGAGCCTTATGGAGCCTAGCGAATAACTGAGTTGGATTCGGCAAAAGGTTCCACCTGAAACTGTGTATGACTGTTCAGAAGTCGGTAATCTATACACAACCTGTGTTCTCCACTTGGTTTGCGTAACAAAACTAACCCCGCATTGTATGGGGATGTGGATGGTGCAATCACGTCATCCTCCAGCAGTTTTTTTATTTCCTCCTCCAGGGCCTTTTCTTTAGAGAATGGCACTGGGTAAACCTTTTGGCGAACAGGCTCCTGTGTGGTCAAAGTCATCTCGAACTCAACCAACCTCGTTCGTCCAGGTTTATCAGTCAGTATCTCCTTATGAGACTTGAGAACCTGGGTTATCCTTTTCCCTCTCCTGGGAGGTCAGATCAGGGTTCACTTGCACATCCCTATAAGTTTCCTGGTGTACTAAGGGATATTCCCTGCCCTCGCTGGTTCCCACTTCTGTCTCCACTGCAACTGCCATTGCCATGAGGTGAGCTGCCTTGTCTCCTGTGTCTCTCTCGTATTTCCGCAAAGAGATTGATATGGAAAATCTTCGACTTTCCCCGGATCCGGATTTGATAGTTGGTTCTTGGATATCACCCTTTCCACGGGAAATGGTCCTTGCCAACCTATCTCCAGTTTGTTGTTTCCCGTTGGGAGTAATAACAAGACTTTATCTCCTACCTCTAGAGATCTGTCTTTAGACCTACGGTTGTAGTAAGCCGCATGTCTTTTCCTGCCTTTTTCAAGTTTTGATTTGCCAGAGTCCATCCCTTATGGAGTTTTTTCTTTCAGTTCCTCACGTATTGATAGGATGAGATCACTTCTTCTGACGTCCCCTCTTCAGTCCAACTCCTCAACATGGCTTCCAACGGTCCTTTGATTGGACGACCAAACAGCAACGTAGCGGGTGGTAGTCCTGTTGAGCCTGAGAAAATTCCCCATAGGGAAAAGTGCTGCTGGGAAAATATTCATCCCACCATCAGGTTTTTTCCCGCGCTATTTCCTAGCATTGTCCAT